>SKCR01009389.1:0-71296 GCA_019454045.1 Zanthoxylum bungeanum
CCACCCATTAGAGGTATTGAACACCAGATAGATTTCTTACCTGGCGCAGTCATTCCCAACAGACCAGCCTACCGAAGCAATCCGGAGGAGACGAAGGAACTTCAGAAGCAAGTGAGGGAGTTGATGGAGAAAGGGTATGTTAGAGAAAGTATGAGTCCCTGTGCGGTACCAGTTCTTCTAGTTCCTAAGAAAGATGGGTCGTGGCGTATGTGCGTTGATTGTCGAGCGATCAACAATATAACGGTAAAGTATCGTCACCCTATTCCTAGACTAGATGACATGTTGGATGAATTGCATGGTTCCAAAGTTTTTAGTAAGATTGATTTAAAGAGTGGATACCATCAAATTCGCATGAGAGAGGGAGATGAGTGGAAAACTGCATTTAAGACCAAGTATGGCTTGTATGAATGGTTAGTTATGCCATTTGGTCTTACAAACGCACCTAGCACATTTATGAGATTGATGAATCATGTTATGCGTGCTTTTATAGGTAAGTTTGTTGTAGTTTATTTTGATGACATCTTAGTTTACAGTAAAACATTAGATGAACATTTTACACATTTGAAGCATGTTCTTGAAGTGTTGAGACAGGAAAAACTGTATGCTAACTTTGGTAAGTGCACTTTTTGTATGGATAGGATTGTTTTCCTTGGTTTTGTTGTAAGTGCAGATGGCATCGAAGTTGATGTAGAGAAGGTGAAGGCGATTCAGGATTGGCCTACACCAACGACAGTGACAGAAGTTAGAAGCTTCCATGGATTAGCAAGCTTCTACCGCAGATTTGTTAAAGACTTCAGTAGTATTGCTGCACCACTGACTGAAGTAGTGAAGAAAACTGTTGGTTTCAAATGGGGAGAAGAGCAGGAGCGTGCATTCCAGGATCTTAAAATGAAGTTATGTAGTGCACCAGTTTTGGCGCTACCTAATTTTGAAAAGACATTTGAGATTGAGTGTGACGCATCCGGAATAGGCATTGGAGCTGTTCTTATGCAAGAAAAACGACCAATAGCTTACTTTAGTGAGAAGCTGAATGGAGCAGTTTTGAGGTACCCCACATATGACAAGGAGTTGTATGCGCTAGTGAGAGCCCTTGAGACTTGGCAGCATTATTTGTGGCCTCGAGAATTTGTGATCCATACTGATCATGAATCATTGAAGCACTTGAAATGCCAAGGTAAGTTGAACAAACGACACGCAAAGTGGTTGGAGTTTATTGAGACATTTCCATACGTAATTCGCTACAAACAAGGTAAGGAAAACATTGTCGCTGATGCACTATCGCGAAGGTATGCTTTACTTACTTCATTAAGTGCAAGAATGCTTGGGTTTGAATTTATTAAAGAACTTTATGCAAATGATACTGACTTTAGTACAATCTATGCTGCATGTGAAAAGTCTACCTTTAATAAATTCTATCAACATGACAGGTTTCTGTTTAGGGAGAATAGATTATGCATTCCTGTTTGTAGTATGCGTGAATTGTTAGTTAGAGAAGCGCATGGGGGAGGTTTAATGGGACACTTTGGCATTTCTAAGACCTTAGGGGTATTGAGTGAACATTTTTATTGGCCTAAAATGCGGAGAGATATTGAGCGTTTGTGTGATAAATGCTTGATTTGTAAAAAGGCTAAATCTAAGGTTATGCCTCATGGGTTGTATACACCGTTGCCTGTACCTAGTGAGCCGTGGGTAGATGTATCAATGGACTTTATATTGGGTTTACCTAGGACTAGGCATGGTAGAGATTCCATCTTTGTAGTGGTTGATAGGTTCAGTAAGATGGCACACTTTATAGCATGTCATAAAACTGATGATGCCACTAATATTGCTGACTTATTCTTTAGAGAAGTGGTACGACTCCATGGAATTCCACGGAGTATAGTTTCAGATCATGATGTTAAATTTCTTAGTCACTTTTGGAAAGTTTTATGGGGTAAGTTAGGAACAAAACTTTTGTATTCTACTACTTGTCATCCCCAAACTGATGGACAAACTGAAGTGGTTAATAGAACTTTGACTCAGTTATTGCGTACTATTGTCTCTAAGAACTTGAAAACTTGGGAGGATTGTTTGCCTTTTGTTGAATTTGCATATAATCGTAGCATTCATTCTTCCACATCTTATTCACCATTTGAAATTGTTTATGGTTTTCAACCACTAACTCCATTAGATTTGATACCATTGCCTGTTGATGAGCATGTAGGGTTAGATGGAAAAAAGAAAGCTGATTTGGTGAAACACTTACATGAGAAAGCAAGAGAGCACATACAACGAAAGAATGAACAATATGCTTCTCATGCCAATAAGGGAAGAAAACGTGTGGTATTTCAACCTGGAGATTGGGTTTGGGTACACATGCGAAAGGAAAGATTTCCTGAACAGCGTAAATCCAAGCTACAACCAGAGGGGATGGTCCATTTCAAGTCTTGGAACGGATTAATGACAATGCATACAAGCTGGATTTACAAGGTGAGCATAATGTGTCTGCGACATTTAATGTTTCTGACTTAACTCTTTTTGATGCAGGTACAGATTCGAGGTCGAATCCTTTTCAAGAGAGAGGGAATGACATGAATCCAACAACTCAAGGAACATTAGATCCTCTGCAATTGCCAACAGGGCCAATCACATGCCAAAGAGCTAAGAAGATTAGAGACGCAATGGCGGGGCTAGCGCAGAATGCCATGGTCGAGTGTGACAGAGAACTCCGGGGCATATTGGCGTCACATGAGGGCTTCAATGGAGTGGGTCCAAAGCTATTTCACTTGACCCAAGTCATACCAGAGTAACGCACCAGCAATCTTGAAGCCGAGTATATTTTTAACGGATCAAGCCGATTCAAGCCCGACATTAAATATTCGGCCAAGACAAGACTTATTGGACTTTATGACACATCATTATGCCTTATACATGGAAGCCACGAATTTGGAGGACTTTTGGTGCAAGGAAACAACTTTAGACAAATTTGGAAAAGTTTTCCACATTTGTTGACTTTTATGATTTTGTGTTTTTACTTTAGACTTTTTTGGCAAAGTTATTTATTAAGTCTTTGTTTGTTATTGATTAAGTCTTTGTTTCTTTTGACTTTGTGTTGTTATTAAATGTCTATTAAGGGCATGGCCATTTAACAGCCATTAGTTAGCAACTTAGGGTGTTTTGGTCATTTTACACCCATTAGGGTTTCTTTCATTGTACTATTTAAACTCATTTCATCTTAATGAGAAGCTAATCACCAAATTTCGAATTTCATCTTTTTTTGAAGTCATGGCTATTGCCTAATTTGCTTAAGGGAGGGATTCCCCTTATCTCATGCAATCGACTTATCTAAGGCGTGGCAACCTTAGTGGCGTCTCCGTGCTAGCAGAACACTTCAAGGAATCATCTTAAGGGTTCTCAAAGACAAGTTCTTTTTGGGTCTTCTTTGTGGCCTTGGAAGGGTTTTGTTCCTACAAAATCAAATTTGCGGTTCTTGGGGTTCTATCCGCTGCGAGGGGTTTGCTTGGCCTAATCCTCCAAGTGAGTTCCGCGTCATGAACTGTGTTGAGATAGGGCTTTATTCCCCTGGGCTTTATTCCCGAGCTGTGTTGAAAGTGAGCTTTATTCCCCTGGCTATACTGAATGTGAGCTTTGTTCCCGAATTTGCTGAATGTGGGCTTTATTCCTGATCTGTTGATTGTGAGTGGGCTTTGTTCCCTGACTGTACTGAATATGGGCTTTGTTCTCGAGCTTGCTGAATGCGGGCGTTATTCTCGAACTGTGTTGACTGTAGGCTTTGTTCCTGAACTTGCTGAATGTGGGCTTTATTCCCGAACTGTGTTGACTGTGGGCTTTGTTCCCGAACTTGCTGAATGTGGGCTTTATTCCCGAATTGTGTTGACTGTGGGCTTTATTCCCGAAACTGTTTGTCTTTGCTGCCTTTTCCTTTTCTTCAAAACCTGTAAACAACAAGACAAAAATTGCGTGCATGTGACGTGTATGCATGTATGCATGGTTGTGTTTCCAATTCCGTTGGGTTAGGTCTTCCTTGTGCTCTTTGGTGTCCTTTGTCTGTAACTGTTTTTGGTCGCCCCCTGGGCCTGCTTATAATTCCTTTCTGTCAATTCTCCTTAGTGATTGCTCAGTCTTCTTTGATTCTGTGACTCAATATCTCGTTATGTCCCTGATTCATGATGTGGTAGACTGGTCGCCCCCAGTCTTGGCTTAGCTTTCTGTTCTTCGCTTCTTACACTAGGTCGAAGTAGATCATGTGATGTGACGTTCCAAAACTGCTGGTGATGTGGGCCTCGACCCTGGGACTCATACCCAAAACTGATGATGATGCTGATGTGGGCCTCAACCCTGGGACTCATCCCAAAACTGATACTGGTGCCGATGTGGGCCTCAACCCTGGGACTCATCCCCAAAATTGATGATGATGCTGATGTGGGCCTCAACCCTGGGACTCATCCCAAAACTGATACTGGTGCCGATGTGGGCCTCAACCTTGGGACTCATCCCCAAACTGATACTAATATGGGCCTCAACCCCAAACTGATATTGATGTCGTGGGCCTCAACCCCAACTGATACTAATGTTGTGGGCCTCAACCCCAAACTGATACTGACGTGGGCCTCACCTTCAAACTGATACTAATATGGGCCTCGCCCCAAACTGATACTGATGCGGGCCTCGCCCCCAAACTGATGCTGATGTTGACAATGCTGATGTGGGCCTCGCCCCAGGGACTCATCCCCGAAACTGATACATGTTTTGTTGCTGCTTCTGGTTGGCTTGCATTTGCCGTTTTCTTCTTTTCTTCTTTGAAACCTCTCTTAAGTCGTCTCTCGTATAGTTCTCCCTTCAAACTCACATATTGAGAAGCCAACTCCTGAATGATTATCTTATTCTTCTTGAAATGTAGAGGCTCAGGCAAGTAAGTGAAATGAACGCCTTTATTATTATTAAGAAAAAGGTTCGAATAAGTAGACAAAATCAATGTCTTTATAAAAAAAAATGCAGGATTGTAATCAAATAAGCCAGGGAAAACATCTTCATTGTCTGCGGCATTGTCTTCTTCCTCAACCTATGGTTCTCCACTAATGCTATCTTCTATCTCCATGCAAGAAGCTCGGTGGTTGAGAGTTTGGAGGACAAAGGTTTCGGGTAGGCCAGAGTTGATCATGTAGGTGGGTGGTGGAACAGAGTGGTAGTTAGGCAGGGGGTTATGGTATGTGTTGGGTTGTTCTTTCTCAGGATCAGGTATTTTATGGGAGTCAATGAGGTTTTGGATCTCATGCCTAAGGCGGGTGCAGTTGTCGGTGTCATGGCCTTTTTCTTGATGGAAGTAACAGTACATATTTAGGTTGAGGTACGGTGGCACAGGGTTCAGAAATGGCATTGGTTCTAAAGGTTTTAGAAGTCCTTGCATCTTCAGCTTTTCAAACACCTTTGACAAAGGTCCACCAAGATCAGAGAACCGCCTGTTTCTGACGGTAGCGACCTCAACAGTAGCGGGCTTGGTCTCAGAAGGACCCCCAAAAGTCCTTCTATTATGGCCATAAAACTTTTTGTTCTCAGCTTCTTCCTCTTCAATGTCCATGACAGTTTCCCTTAACTGTCGAAAATCAGCAATCATGGAGGTCATCCTCCTCAACTTGCCATAAATAGAGGGCTTGGTGCCATTGATGATCATTTTGATCTGGTCCTTCTCCGAAGACCGAGTCTGCATCTTCAGAAGCTGGCTCCTCCAGCGATCCACATAATCTTTGAAACTTTCCTCCAGTTTCAGCTTGGTATTCTCCAAGTCACGAAGCGACAAGTCAATCTCCAAGTCTGTAATATACTGTTTCAGAAAGGCGTCTACCAGTTCCCTCCAATCTTCCTTAACATTTCTTTCAAGGCTATGGTACCACACTACGGGTGCCCCCTTGAGCGAAATCCCAAACATTTTCTGAACTTGGCGCTGTGACAGGCCCACTGAACTCATTAGCGCGACATATTGCCGGAGATGGACCCTCGGGTCCCCATTCCCATTGAACTTGGCCATATCATGCATCTTGAATTGAGCTGGCAACTGCTCCTCAAAAGTCATTGCATCATAATCTAGCGAGTCTTCGTGATTACCCCTCATTTTGCAGGTAACCGATTCTACCTGATCCCGGATCTTCTGCAATTCTGCCTGAGACCCAATCATTCTTCCTGCCGCATATTCAGCCATGTCATCATCAAGAGCGGGGATGTCATCCCCCAACCTATTCGGAGGCTCCTCATGCCTTACATTCTCAGAGTTTCCCCCGGCACGGGGCATAACCATATTTGCCATGGCGGCAGTCAAGGCTTGCAAATGTTCAGTAACCTTGGTGAGATTGGTTTCCAACTGATCCATACAGGATGTTTCATTCTCTGATTCGCTCATGTTGGCTATTGGCCTTTTAACAAGTCTTCCATTTTCCCTAACCCAACGGATATCTATGATGGCTCTTAAGACACAAGAGAGTTAACATGATGTGTGTATGCATGGGATGCATGAGATACGTTCGATGTATGGAACATATAAATCGGCCCATTGTCATTTTAAAGCTTCAATCGCATTATTGCAAGGTGAAAACTTGTCCCAGTTGAAAAGGCCCAACAGGTTTACACCTTTGCGACAACATGGTTAAACAACTTCAAATGATAAAGAGCCCAAACACAGGATGGCCCATCGGCATTTCAGAAACTTTTGGCCCAATTGTCATAGGATACGAACTCGTCCCAGTTTAAATGGCCCAACCAGTTTGCATTTCTGACAAGAGGTCCAACTGCATCCAAATGATGATGGTCCCAAGCATAAAGAGATAATTCAAACATAAAGCAATAATTTCTACAGAGTGGCCTATCGATATTTCAGAAGCTTTTGGCCCAATTGTCATAGGATACGAACTCATCCCAGTTTAAATGGCCCAACAAGTTCGCATTTCTGACAAGAAGTCTAACTGCATCCAAATGGGGATGGTCCACAAGCACAAGGAAATAGTTGCTATAGGTCATACAACTCCAGTCTACGTGTGGGTTTGCGGGAGTGTGGATAAAGACTCTCGCTGGCGAAGGATTGCCCACAACTAGGTCTCCCCACTCAAGGGTTCGAGCAACCAAATGAGCGCACCTTTTTTATACCTTACGGTACGTGCCAACGAGTTATGGTGCGTGAGTGACTGTCAAATGGATTTCTCGTTGTAGATTCCCCAGAGGGAGGGCGGAGCGAACTCTCTTAAAAACCCAAGCCTCTTAGGCTCTTATCGCTTGGTGACATGAATAAACAACGAGTCCTCCAAATTAGTCCATCACTGTAGGCTACAAGTACATGATTATCTAGGTGCCTTCGCAGCTTTTTTTTTTTGGATAAGTTAAGTATTATAACCAAAGAGAACTATACAAAGAGCAAAGGGGCATACCCCAGGCACTAGAGAGGACAGGCCCTCCTAGAAAAAGCCAAAAGGCTACAAAGCCAAAAGGCTACAAAAGAATCAACAAAAGATGTCATCGGGTAGGTGCCACGAAAGGTGAAGCCATTTATTGTCATAAGATGGATTCACCTTTCGTAAGGAGCTAACACGATTCCGAACATCAAAAGCTATTTCATAAAGAAGAGCAGAAACAGGCCGAAGAGGCATATCATGAGTGCGAGCATTCCTCTCCCTCCAAATATGGTAGACTGACGCTGCAAAGGACAGACGAACCAGAAGATGACATAAAGAGGCTCTGGAGAACTGACAAACCCACACAACAGTCTGACACCAATCTCGGCGACTCCAATCTAACCCACACATGGCCAGCACAGACGACCAGACCCTTGAAGAATAGAGGCACTGGAAGAAAAGATGATCAATGTCCTCACTCGAACAACCACAGAGAATACACCGCGAGCAAGCAGAGATGCCAAATCTCATCAGACTGTCCTGAGTACAAAGGCCACCCTGAATAGACATCCAAAGAAGAAAGGAATGACGGGGAATAGCCTTCCGGAACCAAACAACTCGAGACCAATGCAACTGGGGTCTCCTTGACCTCATAGCATTCCAGGCACTATCCACAGAGAATCTTCCGTTTGTATCCCCTCCCAAACCAGCACATCCTCTCCTCAAACTAGAAGGAGACGGAAGATGAGACTGAGCCAAATCAATAAGAGCAGCAGATCTAGATGGGGGCCATTGCCAAGCAGAATCGGAGATAATGGATGCAACTGTAGCCATTCTATCCAAGCCAGAATCATAAATCACTCTCTCGCCCAACGTGTCCACAATCGGGCCTACAGGATGCCAATAATCAAACCATAATAACCTCTTCTCACCATTCCCAATCCTCATTCTCATTCGCCGACGGGACCAAGAACGAAGCTCCAAGATCTTACGCCAACTCCAAGAGCAATATGAAGGACAAGGGACCTCCCAAAAACTTCTCCCCCGCAACAAATAAGAGTGAACCCAACTCGACCATGAGGAAACCTGGCCAGAACAAAGAAACCAAATATTTAAACAATAGCCGCTCTATTCCAAGAATCCAAACTCTTTATCCCCACCCCCCCTCCTGAAGAGGTAAACAAACTTTGCTCCAAGCCACTCTCGCCCCAGAAGAGGTAAGCGCACTACCCTTCCAAAGGAAAGAGCGAAGAATCGTCTCCACCTTCCTCACAACAGACTTAGGAAGAATAAATAAAGAAGACCAATAAACTTGAATGGAGAACAAAACTGACTTAATAAGCTGAAGCTGACCTGCATAAGAGAGAAACTTACTACTCCAACTCTTGGCACGCAGAATAATACGATCCACAAGAGAAGCACAATCAGAGGCCCTGAATCTAGTAGAGATCAACGGGACTCCCAGATACCTCACTGGAAGATTCCCAACTTGGAAACCCAAAATGTGACACAAGTGGC
The DNA here is from genome assembly GCA_019454045.1 of Zanthoxylum bungeanum. Taxonomy (NCBI): domain Eukaryota; kingdom Viridiplantae; phylum Streptophyta; class Magnoliopsida; order Sapindales; family Rutaceae; genus Zanthoxylum; species Zanthoxylum bungeanum. The sequence goes on from SKCR01009389.1 coordinate 8,895, forward strand.
CTAGAAGGGTAGGAGAGATACCAGAAGAGAAGAATTGACTTTTAGCTGGGTTCGGGGTTAAACCTGATAAACCACTGAACTGCCCAAGGCATTCCTTGATCAAAGAGACAGAGGATGCTTCAGCTTTACAGAAAATCATAAGGTCATCCGCAAAGCATAGATGAGTAAGACGGTCCTTAGAACACCGCCAGTGGAACTGGAAACCCGGATTAGTAGCCATATTACGAAGAAGACCTGACAACACTTCCATAGCCAAAACAAATAGATAAGGAGACATGGGATCACCTTGTCGTAATCCCCGACCCCCAGAGAAGAAACCATGCAGCTCACCATTAATAGAGACAGAGAATCTAGTAGTAGTCATACACTCCTGAATCCAACCCACCATCCTCTTTGGAATACCAACTGTCCGCAGAACCTCAACCAGGAAATCCCAACGAACAGTGTCATAAGCTTTCATCAAGTCAATCTTAAGAGCACATCTCGGAGAACTGCCATTCCGGTGATAATTCCGAACCAATTCCTGACACAAAAGAATATTGTCGCTAATGCGCCTTCCCGTGACAAAAGCAGATTGATTATGACTGATTACTGAAGGGAGGATAATCTTGATTCTATTCGCAATCAGCTTAGCAATGCACTTGTAAATAGTATTACAACAAGAAATAGGCCTAAAATCCTTAACCTGGGAAGGATTAGGAATCTTAGGAATAAGAGCAATGGATGTAGCATTAACCTGCCTCAAAAGACGCCCTGAAGAAAAGAATGAGTGAATAGCACATAGGACATCATTCCCCACAATATTCCAACACTGCTTAAAGAAGCCCGAATTAAACCCATCTGGACCTGGAGCTTTATTGTCCTTTAACCCGAACAAGACAGCCTTAATCTCCTCATCTGAAACCTCCTGAGAAAGAGCCACACTCTGCTCAGCAGTCACATGTCTAGTAATAGCAGAACGAAGGACCGCCCTATCGAAATCCTACTGACCATGCTGAGGACCAAAAGGGTCTCAAAAAAAGAAACAATCTCATCTCTAACCAAGACATCTTCCTCCACATGGGTCCCATCCTCCTTATTAATAGAAGTAATCTTACTACGACCGTGAAAACTCTTCACAGCCGTAAAAAAGAATTTAGTATTCTGATCCCCAAGGTTAAGCCACTAGACTCGAGATTTCTGTCTATTGAAGCCTTCTTCAGCACGACTCAAAACACCATAACTTAACGAAAGACGAGCTTCTTCAGCTAGCAGAGCAGGGTCACTAGGGTGGTCCTGTAAAGCACACTGCACTCTGTCCAGATCATTCCTAATCTCCAAGACTCGCCACGAAATCTTAGAGAAATGCTCAACATTAAATTTTTTCAAAGCCAACTTAACATTCTTCAGCTTACAACATAAACGGAACATCGAAGTACCATGAACATCAATATCCCATGCCCTATCCACAACAGAGAGAAAATCAGGATGATCCACCCAAAACTGAAAGAACTTAAAGGGGATAATCCTCTTAGGGAGCTCTGCAAGCTTAACAATCATAGGAGAGTGATCAGAAATACGGGGAGGAAGAAAACGGGCAGAAGAGCCCGGGAAAAGACACTCCCAACTTTTCCTTATAGAAATGTAGTGAATGAGGGAAGACACCAAACCAGACTGTAGGACACAAAAATTGGACGAAGCTATTCAGGCTTGCGGCCCGGTTGGGAGTACGGAGTAGCTCACGGGGGAACTAAACCGGAGAAATAACATGGAGTCGCCACCCGGTGTGAACTGGAAAAATGATTTAAGGCCGCACTCACCCCTCGCAAGGGAAGACCTCAAACCGTTGGGTTCGGAATGGTCCCTTACTTATGCCACTTGTAATGATATGATTTATGCAATAATTTAATCGAATCTAGCAACATATATTTCCAAGGGTATTCTATTTCTAAGTTCACATGCATAGAAACAAAGCTCGTATCTACGTTTGCCTATACCTATTAGCATATAACCTATGCCTAAGCTTGCATGCATAAAAGTAGATTGAAATAACGATAAACATATAATTTCACAAACGCATTACATTGATGATCATGGAAACGCAAATGGACAATGATTGTACAAGCATGCATATTAAAGAGAGGCAATTAAGTGCATAAATATTGAAGAGAGCTAACTAAACATATGATGGGGAAAAAATGACTAGAAGAACAAACATGCATGAAACATGATAAAGGAATCTGTCCAGTGTCTGCGCATTCGTGTAACGTTCGTAAATATGTTCGAACGGTAAACAGAATGCAAGCGTTCGAGTAGTGTTTGATACACGTTCGAACGATAAACAGAATATCCACGTTCGTATAGCATTTGATAACGCTTTCGAACGGGATGAGACCTGATGTATGATACAATAAAACGCATGAACGTTCGAGTAGCGTTCATAAAAGCGTTCGAATGGTAAACAGAAGGTTCGCGTTCGTATAGCGTTCGAGAACGCGTTCGAATGGGACAAGACTTGATGCATGATAGACGACGCAACACATACATAGATAAGCAAATCCATAATGTAGGACCTCGTGTGCCCGATGGAACACATTTCACATTCAATCGGGTGCACCTCGTCCGGCGCGGCAAAACATCGTAGAAAATGTAGCCTTTTAGGCAATTACCTCGAATAGAGGATCTTTAATCCACCCTAGTTAGCCCATGCGCACAAGAATGCAATGCATTCATAAATAAAGCAATGATATGCAAAGGGTAAATGACATAATAAAAGGCGCGGCAAAACATCATGGTAAAGGTAGCCTTCAGGCATTTCCCTCGAATAGAGGACTTTTAATCCACCCTAGTTAGCCCATGCGCATTATGTAACCATGCATATAAAATAAAGACAACAATAATATAGGACCTCGTATGCTCGATTAAACATATCTCACATTCAATCAAACATACTCCGTCTGGCGAGGCAAAACATCGTGGAAAATGTAGCCTTTTAGGCATTTCCCTCGAATAGAAGACCTTTAATAACCCCTAGTTAGCCCATGCGCACTATATCATCATGCATAAATAAGCAACATGCAGAAAGCAATAGCATACTAACGACTAAATCATGCTTAAAAGATAAATAACATGCTAGCAACCCAATAATGCTCGAATACAAGATTGGATGAAACAAAGTGTGTGAATCTCTCAAGTGATAGGTGGTATTGTATCCCGAGTGCAAACCGCAATACCGTCCATTCAGATTCGACTACAGAATTTACGTCCGAGTTTCCATCCGATATACCACAAGAGAGAACACATATTCCATTCATCCAAGGACCACAACATATATCAACAAACGACTCTCATGCGAAGGAATTCTAATAAACAACAAAAAAAAGATGAGAATAAATAAGAAGGGTGCCCTCAGGTCTAACCTCTTAGGTCGTCTCTCGAAAGTGCGTTACACGGCCGTCGGAAGGGTTGATGCTCCGCAACTCCTCTGGTTCACTAGTCCACTACTTCCTTTCGCTGTTTCGCTGCTTGGGGCTGCTATTTTTTACTGCTATTTTCACTGTATTTTCTGGTCACTGTTTTCCGTATTCTGTTGCTGTTTTTGATGTATTTGGGCTGCTGTTTGGGTGTGATTTTCAGTGGTGTTATGGCGTGGTCTGAGGACTGTTTCGGTGAGGTAAAAGGGGTGAGTTTATGCGGCAATGGAGGGGGTCTTGAGGGATGAGTATTCGACTATTGCTGAGAGAGGAGAAGAGAATTATTTGCTTCTTCCTTTTTTTGCCTTGGGTGTGAATGCTAAGTTTATTTCTTTTGTGTTTTTGTGAGAATGAGCTAGGGTGTGAAAGGTTGGATTTGTGTTTCTTTTATAGGCAAAGGCTAGGGTTTCTCTTGTTTGAATAGGAATGGATCAAGTTGTTGGGATGTATGCCCTAGAGCTACATGTGATGTAAACGGCTTCATGTGTTTAGAAATAAAAGGATGCATTATTCATTTATCTAATTGTTTGTTCAATATCGCATATTGTATATCTTCATAAATACCGTAGATTACTTATGTACCTTTAGAATTGGTTTAAGAACGTCATGCACCAGAGGATTTAAGACTGAAGTTAGTAATCTTAAATAGTCCATAGAGAGCAAACAAACCGGGTACTTTGTTTGTGGTTTATCTATAGCTGCGGTCCATTCTATATTTGGATGACGATCTTAATCCGGATCGTCCATGTAGAGACATGAGAATGAAGGCACCTTATATGATGTGATCATATAGGACTGGGCCTAGATAGAAATGACATTCTTATAATATCCGTTAAACAAAGAAAGTCATTTCGATCTATTTGATGGTCATATATGGATTGATCTTAATCCTGAGTATACTACGAACTCCTGCATAACGGGTTGTGTCTTTTGATTTACAAAGGTGAGGTTGGTGTAGCAATCCCAACCAATAACTACGTACTTTGGGGGCATAGTCTGCCATGTAGCTGGGAACGTTTTACATAGACATGGAATTCACTCATTCTTACGAGAAGTAGATGAGTATCTCTCTTAAGGGTTGATTCGGTACTTGAACGGTTTGAGCGCTAAAGTTTTTCTATTACGAATAGAAAGATTAATATTCATAACAGCTGTGAATAAATCGTTCATTAGAGAATCAATGGTACTTAAGATAAAATAATTATAGGGGTATAACGGACATTATGACCCGGCTCTAATTACGAGATATTCGTGAAGGATCAATTCATATGCAATGACTATATCGGTGGACACCGACTTTGTTCGGCCTTATATTTTATCTACGGCGACGAGAGTGCAACTTCGGGTTTTTAGTGGAATAACCCGGAGTTAATAATTCGTAATATTTAATTAAGAGCTTAATTAATATTTCGAGATTATTGGAGCTCAGAACCGTAGGTCCACTTGGTCCCCGTGCTAGCTCGATTTACTACAGCGGAGCTAATATAATTGGATGGTCCAATTATATACTCACAAAAGGAATAAATATTATTAATATGATTAATAATAATTATATCACACATGAGACTTTATATTAAAAGTTAATATAAAGTATTAATAATTATATATGATAATTATTAAATTAGAACATTAATTATATATGATATAATAAGGCTAAGGATTATTACCAAGGTAGGATTCCTTATTGGATAAGGAATAGGATTTGTTTGTTTTGGAAACAAAATCAAATCATAATTGTCCCCTACCTTGGCCGAATTTTTGGAGTCATATTAGGGATAAGATTTGTTTTTTTTTTGGATAAGGAAGTATTATAACCAAAAGAAAACTATACAAGAGCAAAGGGGCATCCCCCAGGATCTAGAGAGGACATGCCCTCCTAGAAGAAAGCCAAACGGCTACAAGAGATCAACTAAAGATGTCATCGGGCAAGTGCCACGAAAGGTGAAGCCATTTATTGTCATAAGATGGAGTCACCTTACGTAAAGAACTAACACGATTCCGAACATCAAAAACAATATCATAAAGAAGAACAGAAACTGGCCTAAGAGGCATATCATGAGTGCGAGCATTCCTCTCCCTCCATATATGGTAAACTGACGCTGCAAAGGACAGACGAACCAGAAGATGATATAAAGAGGCACCGGAGAACTGACAAAGCCACTCAACAGTTTGGCGCCAATCTCGACAGCTCCAATCTAATCCACACATGGCTAGCGCAGACGACCAAACCCTCGATGAAAAGAGGCACTGAAATAAAAGATGATCGATGTCCTCACTCGAACAACCACAAAGGATACACCGCGAGCATGAGGATATACCAAATTTCATTAGACTGTCCTGAGTACAAAGGCCTCCCTGAATAGACATCCAAAGAAGAAAAGAATGGCGGGGAATAGATTTCCGGAACCAGACAACTCGGGACCAAGGCATCTCGAGTCTCCTTGACCTCAAAGCATTCCAGGCACTATCCACAGAAAATCTCCCATGTCTATCATCCTCCCAAACCAGCACATCCTCCCTCAAACTAGAAGGAGACGGAAGGTGAGTCTGAGCCAAATCAACAAGAGCAGCAGATCTAGAAGGGGGCCAATGCCAAGCAGAATCAGAGATAATGGAAGCAACTGTCGCCATCCTATCCAAGCCAGAATCATAAATCACTCTCTCGCCCAATGAGTCCTCAATCGGGCCTACAGGATGCCAATTATCAAACCACAATAATGTCGACTCACCATTCCCAATACTCACTCTCATCCGCCGACGGGACCAAGAACGAAGCTCCAAAATCTTACGCCAACTCCAAGAGTAATCAGAAGGACGTGGGATCTCCCAAAAACTTCTTTATCCCCCTCAGTAAATAAAAAACCCAAGTAGACCAAGAGAATTGACCAAACAAAGAAACCAAATATGCTTGACAATAGCCGCTCTTACCAAGCTTCCAGACCTTATATACCAATCCCCCCTCCTTAAGAGGTAAACAAATTTTGCTCAAGCTACTCTAGCCCCAGTAGGGATAAGCGCACTCTTGGAAACAAAGTCAAATCCAAATTAAATCCCCCTTGGCCGAAAATTTGGAGTCCTAAAGGGAGTAGGATTTGTTTATTTTGGAAGCAAAATAAAACAAGATTCATAATCCCCCTTTGGCCGAATTCCATAGAGATTGGGAGACTAGTTGTTGATTTGTTTTATGAAACAAATTAACCATAAGTATAAAAGATAAATTATGATTTATTTTTAATACACAAGTCATTAGAAACCCTAGCCTCCATCTCCTTCTCCAAGCTCTCAAGAGTTGAGAATTCTTTTGGTGTGTGTGATTATTCTCTAAACCGTTTAGAGATTAATTTGTGAGTGTAGCCCACACTACCCTCCGTTAGTGTCGAGACATAGTTCGGAAGACCTCGTGACGTTGAAAAACATCCTCAAATACTTAACACAAGTCACGGCAACCAGCCCCTGGAATCCCTGCAATTTACGCAGATACAAGTTCTCAGGGAGCTCCGTTTTGTTTGGTTTTCATTCGGGATTTTGGGAAACACTTTAGGATAATTTTAGGGCTGTGTTAGGATTGATTTTTGGAGAAAAATCAGATCTGAAATTGAGCAGTGAGTGGCGCAAATCAGACCTGAAACTGGGTGCAGTTCGCGCCCATAACGTGTCCAAAACAGTCCGTCATTTCACTGCAGTTCAAGGGCTGTTCGGGGACTGTTTCGAGGCTATTCTGGAGCTGAGATTTTGTCCAAAACATCAGTGAATCCACTGGTGTGGTTCGGCCAAGCAAGGGAAGAGCAGAAAAAATTTTCAAGTTCGATCCGTGAGCCTAATCGCTTCCGCTGCGCGAGGGAAAGCGTTCCCTACAATTGGCATCAAGAGCGAGGTTGAAAAGTGCTCTTAACCCTTCACTTTTTCATTTAAAGTTTCTGTTTTAATATGTTTATATGAGTTATAAATATGATATGCATGTTTAGATGAGTGGGCACATTGTGATATTCTTGTGAATGGTTTTGTTATTTCATGTGATGAATGGATTTTGCATTGGTCGTAAATTTTTCTGGCTCTTATTTTTGTAGTTGGTTTTGGTTTTGGGATGTAAGGCCATAAGGCCATTGTTTATATTTGTTGTAATTTTAATTTTCAATGTAAAGTTTCAATTCTTTGTAATTTGGAGCACCGAAGTCGCAAAGAGAGCCAACACCACTTTGGAGCGGGATTTGAAGGCCAAGGAATGCCTTGGTGAATCTTTTGTACTAATTAGATTAGTATAGAAAAAATAAGAGCCCGGTCAATGCAAAATAATTTTTATTATGTTATATGTATGTTTATTTCGAATTGTTTGAATAACATGTCATATAGCCTAGGGTGCCCACTCGTGCATTTTACTTGCCATAACATGTCATAGATGCATTATCATTATAGACATAAAATTATGATTTTATGTAATTTAAAATGTTTAAGTTAGAAAATGATATGCATTGAAATCATTAATTAGATTAATGGGAATAAGTGTCTAAAACTTGAATTCTAATATATTGGACTTAATTGGTGCATAATAAATTCCATTGGTATATAGGATGGAAACCCGGATATAAATTCCATAGCCGATTCCGTATGGACGGAAATATGGTCTGCACTCGGGATACAATTCCACGTACCATTGAATTTTATAACGCACTAAGATTTATTAAAATGTTTAATTAAAATTTTGACCATTTAGAATTCCATGTTTTAGACTTTTAAGTGCCTAGTATTTTAAGGGTTAAAATATTGTAGCTCACTTATACCACTCTAATTAAATTAGTTTAATAGAGTAAAACTGTTAGTAGAGACTAATAGGATATTAGTGACACAATTTTAATAGTTAAAATTGATTAGCTCACTTATGACGAACTAGTGTAAATAAATTATGTTTTAGCCGCCATAAGTTTATCCACACTAGTTAGGATAAAATATTAGATATTTTAGATAGAAACCTTAAGTTTAAAATAGTGAGTGGGAGAGGGATATACGATAGTACATCCCGCGATCTCCGTTGTTAGTCCAAAAACGTGAGATTCAAAAAGCGCCTCGAGACGGCTTTTTTTTCGTCCCCCTACGGATGGTGTCCATTTTAGGTCAATATCAAGTTTGGGTTCCGAAAGGATAGGGATCCTAGATGTATCTTGTGAACTGACCTACCCTACGGCGGCACTTCACTTGTTAAGTCAAAGAATCCCGAAACGGCGGGTTACACTCACAAAGGAGTTATTAACTGTTAATGAAACTCCTTGATAAAAAAAAACGGTAGTTGTTTAATATAGGAATAAGAGTTATTCCCGCATATATTAAAACAGCTGAGATTGTCTCAATCTATCATGCGAGTACTTGACCTACCCTACGGCGGCACTTACTTGTGGGATGATAGATCTCCGTGGCATAGTAATTCTTTTAGGTTTCTTATTCATTATTCATGGTTCATGCATCATGTTTAATTTTATGCCAAAATTCTTTGATGATTTTAATATGCGATGAATGAATGTTAAATGCATGTTTATTTTATTTTCAGCCATGGTTTCTCCAATTATTTCCATTCTCTCAAATGATAAGTTGACCGGAGAAAATTATGTAAAATGGAAAAGTAACATGAACGCTATCTTGGTCTGTGAAGACCTAAAGTTTGTCCTGACGGAGGAACGTCCTCCTGAGCCGGCCAGAAATGCCGGCCAAGCTGTGCGCGATACCTATCAGAAATGGGTCGCAGCAAATGAGAAAGCCCGCTGCTACTTGCTAGCAGGGATGTCTGAGGTTCTTGCTGCAAAGCATGAACCTATGGCTCTAGCATCACAGATGATGGAGTCATTGCAGGGCATGTTTGGGCAACCTTCGGAGCGTCAACGCCATGAGGCCATGGTCTCAGCGATGACTGCTAGGATGAAGGATGGGACATCAGTCCGAGAGCATGTCTTAAGGATGATGACTTATCTCAATACTGCTGAAACCCATGGAGCTCGTATTGACGAGCGTAGCCAGGTGACCATGATCATGGAAACTCTTCCGAAGAGTTTCTTGCAGTTTAAGAGCAACTATGTTATGAACAAGTTGACTTTTACTTTGACCCAACTGCTAAATGAGCTCACCCATTACGAGTCCATGCTGGTGGATCCTCGTAAATCCAGTGCAGAGGCAAATGTTGCCGAATCTTCTAAATCTGCAAAGAATAAGAAGAAAGGCACTGGAAAGGCTAAAGGTAAAGCCATGAAAAAGAAGAACAAGAAAGGCTCCAAGGATTCCAAGCCCAAAGGAAAATGTTTCCATTGCGACAAGAATGGGCATTGGAAAAGGAACTGTCCTAAATACCTTGCTGAGCTAAAGGAGAAAAAGGAAACAGGTAAATATGATTTACTCGTTATTGAATCTCTATTGGTGGAGGATGACAAATCCGCTTGGATTATTGATTCCGGGGCCACTAACCATGTTTGTTCTTCTTTACAGCTACTTGATTCATGGAGGGACCTTGCTGAAGGTGACTACACCATGAGAGTCGGGACAGGGGATGCCGTTTCAGCAAGAGCAGTGGGAGTTTCTAGTTTAAGTTTTATTAATAATAGTTATTTAAATTTGAACGATGTGTTATTCATTCCTGGTTTCCGCAGGAATCTGATTTCTGTTTCTAGACTTATGGATGATGGTTATTCTATTTCTTTTAATAGCAATTTGGTTATTATTGGTAGAAATGGATTGACTATATGCACAGGAAACTCAGAAAATAACTTGTATGTGTTAAGACCGTTAACGCATAAGTCACTGCTCAACACTGAAATGTTTAAGGTTGAAAAACCAAAATGAAACGGCAAAAGATTTCTCACGATGACACATATCTATGGCATCTTAGACTTGGTCACATCAACCTTGACCGAATAAATAGATTGATAAAGGACGGAGCCTTAAACCAGTTAAAGCTCGGGACTTTACCAGTTTGTGAGTCCTGTCTAGAAGGAAAAATGACCAAGAGACCTTTTTCTGGAAAAGGTATAAGAGCCAATCAACCACTAAAGCTAATACATTCGGACGTTTGCGGACCGATGAATGTAAAAGCCCGAGGTGGTTATGAATACTTCGTCACATTCATTGACGACTATTCAAGATATGGGTATGTCTACCTAATGCATCACAAATCAGATACCTTTGAAAAGTTCAAAGAGTATCGTGCTGAGGTTGAGAACCAATTAGGTAAGACAATCAAAACTCTACGATCGGATCGTGGAGGAGAATACCTCGACAGAGACTTCGAGGAATCTTAGTTGAGCACGGGATAATATCCCAGCTCACAGCACCTGGAACACCACAACAAAATGGTGTTGCAGAAAGGAGAAATCGAACCCTACTAGACATGATAAGATCTATGTTTAGTTATAGCTCACTACCTAGTTCATTCTGGGGATATGCACTGCAAACCGCAATGTATATCCTTAATGTAGTTCCATCTAAGTCTGTTCCTAAGACTCCCTTAGAGTTGTGGAATGGTCATAAAGCTAGTTTACGACATTTCCGCATATGGGGGTGTCCAGCACATGTGCTGAAGAATAAGACTACAATTGGAACCACGTTCTCAGGTGTGCCTATTTGTAGGCTACCCGAAGGAAACTAGGGGAGGATTCTTCTACAGTCCCGATGATAACAAAGTATTTGTATCGACAAATGCTACGTTTCTAGAGGAGGACTACATGAGGGAGTTCAAACCTCGTAGTAAAATGTTACTCGAGGAGTTACTTACTGGTTCGACCAGCGCGCCATCGTCAACAAAAGTTGACAAATACATAGCACCTTCGACATCTGATAGTCAGATACTTCCAAGTCAGAATGATCTACCACCCAGACGTAGTGGGAGGGTTGTACGACAACCTGATCGCTACTTAGGGGTTGGAGAGGCACAAGTTGTCGCCTCCAGCGATGGTGTAGATGATCCATTGACCTACAGTAGTGCAATGGATGATCCTGACAAAGAAGAATGGCTCAAAGCCATGAACCTGGAGATGGAGTCGATGTACTCCAACTCAGTCTGGGAACTTGTAGACCAACCTGATGGAGTGAAGCCCATAGGTTGCAAGTGGATCTACAAGAGGAAGAGAGGATCAGATGGGAAGGTACAGACCTTCAAAGCTAGACTAGTGGCCAAGGGTTATACCCAGAAAGAGGGAGTTGACTATGAGGAAACTTTCTCGCCAGTAGCTATGCTAAAATCCATCCGCACTCTTCTATCCATAGCCGCATATTATGACTATGAAATCTGGCAAATGGACGTCAAGACTGCATTCTTGAATGGCAATCTTGATGAAAGTATCTATATGATACAACCAGAAGGGTTCACCGCCCAAGGTCAAGAGCAAAAAGTTTGCAAGCTGCAAAGGTCCATTTATGGACTCAAGCAGGCATCTCGATCTTGGAATATAAGATTTGATACAACGATCAAGTCTTATAATTTTGAGCAAAATGTTGATGAGCCTTGTGTATACAAGCGCGTCATTGACGGGAAGGTGGTTTTTCTTGTCTTATACGTTGATGACATCTTACTTTAGGGAATGATGTAAGAATATTATCAGACGTAAAAACTGGCTAGCTGAGCAATTCCAAATGAAAGATTTGGGAAATGCAAGTTATGTTCTTGGGATCCAGATACTTCGAGATCGCAAGAAACGACTATTAGCTATGTCTCAGGCATCCTACATCGACAAGATTCTTGTGCGATTCGGGATGCAGAATTCCAAGAAAGGCAATCTGCCTTATCGGCATGGAATTCATTTGTCGAAGGAACAGTCTCCTAAGACACCTCAAGTCGTTGAGGAAATGAGACATATCCCATACGCCTCAGCAGTTGGTAGTCTCATGTATGCCATGTTATGCACGAGACCGGACATCTGTTTTGCAGTGGGAGTAGTCAGTAGGTTTCAGTCAAATCCGGGATTGGATCACTGGGTGGCTGTGAAACACATTCTCAAATATCTAAAGAGAACGAGAGATTATATGCTAGTATATTCTGGAGAGGATATGATCCTAAGAGGATATACAGATTCTGATTTTCAGACAGATGTCGATTCCAGGAAATCAACATCTGGATCAGTGTTCACCCTAGGTGGTGGGGCTATTGTTTGGCGGAGTATAAAGCAATCTTGCATTGCCGACTCCACCATGGAGGCTGAATATGTAGCGGCTTGTGAAGCAGCTAAAGAAGCAGTCTGGCTCCGTAAATTCTTGGGAGATCTGGAGGTTGTTCCAGATATGGATAAACCACTCACCCTCTATTGCGATAATAGTGGAGCAGTGGCAAACTCCAAAGAACCAAGAAGCCATAAAAGGGGAAAGCATATAGAGAGGAAATATCATCTCATCAGGGAGATAGTGCAGAAAGGCGATGTTACCGTCACAAAGATTTCATCCGCAGAGAACCTTGCTGATCCGTTTACAAAGACCTTGCCGGCTAAAGTGTTTGATGGTCACCTAGATGGTCTAGGTTTGCGAGACATGTCCCATTTGCTCTAGTGCAAGTGGGAGATTGTTGGGATGTATGCCCTAGACGGCTTCATGTGTTTAGAAATAAAAGGATGCATTATTCATTTATCTAATTGTTTGTTCAATATCGCATATTGTATATCTTCATAAATACCGTAGATTACTTATGTACCTTCAGACTTGGTGTATGAACGTCATGCACCAGAGGATTTAAGACTGAAGTTAGTAATCTTAAATAGTCCATAGAGAGCAAATAAACCGGGTACTTTGTTTGTGGTTTATTTATAGCTGCGGTCCATTCTATATTTGGATGACGATCTTAATCCGGATCGTCCATGTAGAGACATGAGAATGGAGGCACCTTATATGATGTGATCATATAGGACTGGGCCTAGATAGAAATGACATTCTTATAATATCCGTTAAACAAAGAAAGTCATTTCGATCTATTTGATGGTCATATATGGATTGATCTTAATCCTGAGTATACTACGAACTCCTGCATAACGGGTTGTGTCCTTTGATTTACAAAGGTGAGGTTGGTGTAGCAATCCCAACCAATAACTATGTACTTTGGGGGCATAGTCTGTTATGTAGCTGGGAACATTTTACATAGACATAGAATTCACTCCTTCTTACGAGAAGTAGATGAGTATCTCTCTTAAGGGTTGATTCGGTACTTGAACGGTTTGAGCACTCAAGTTTTTCTATTACGAATAGAAAGATTAATATTCATAACAGTTGTGAATAAATCGTTCATTAGAGAATCAATGGTACTTAAGATAAAATAATTAGAGGGGTATAACGGACATTATGACCCGGCTCTAATTACGAGATATTCGTGAAGGATCAATTCGTATGCAATGACTATATCGGTGGACACCGACTTTGTTCGGCCTTATATTTTATCTACGGCGACGAGAGTGCAACTTGGGTTTTTAGTGGAATAACCAGGAGTTAATAATTTCGTAATATTTAATTAAGAGCTTAATTAATATTTCGAGATTATTGGAGCTCAGAACCGTAGGTCCACTTGGTCCCCGTGCTAGCTCGATTTACTATAGCGGAGCTAATATAATTGGATGGTCCAATTATATACTCACAAAAGGAATAAATATTATTAATATGATTAATAATAATTATATCACACATGAGACTTTATATTAAAAGTTAATATAAAGTATTAATAATTATATATGATAATTATTAAATTAGAACATTAAATTATATATGATATAATAAGGCTAAGGATTATTACCAAGGTAGGATTCCTTATTGGATAAGGAATATGATTTGTTTGTTTTGGAAACAAAATCAAATCCTAATTGTCCCCTACCTTGGTCGAATTTTTGGAGTCATATTAGGGATAGGATTTGTTTGTTTTGGAAACAAAATCAAATCCAAATTAAATCCCCCTTGGCCGAAAATTTGGAGTCCTAAAGGGAGTAGGATTTGTTTATTTTGTAAGCAAAATAAAACAAGGATTCCTAATCCCCCCCTCGGCCGAATTCCATAGAGATTGGGAGACTAGTTGTTGATTTGTTTTATGAAACAAATTAACCATAAGTATAAAAGATAAATTATGATTTATTTTTAATACACAAGTCATTAGAAACCCTAGCCTCCATCTCATTCTCCATGCTCTCAAGAGTTGAGAATTCTTTTGGTGTGTGTGATTATTCTCTAAACCGTTTAGAGATTAATTTGTGAGTGTAACCCACACTACCCTCCGTTAGTGTCGAGACATAGTTCGGAAGACCTCGTGAAGTTGAAAAACATCCCCAAATACTTAACACAAGTCACGGCAACCAGCCCCTGGAATCCCTGCAATTTGCGCAGATAAAAGTTCTCAGGGAGCTCCGTTTTGTTTGGTTTTCATTCGGGATTTTGGGAAACACTTTAGGATAAATTTAGGGCTGTGTTAGGATTGAGTTTTGGAGAAAAATCAGATCTGAAATTGAGCAGTGAGTGGCGCAAATCAGACCTGAAACTAGGTGCAGTTCGCGCCAATAACGTGTCCAAAACAGTCCGTCATTTCACTGCAGTTCAAGGGCTGTTCGGGGCTATTCCGGAGCTGAGATTTTGTCCAAAACATCAGTGAATCCACTGGTGTGGTTCGGCCAAGCAAAGGGAAGAGCAGAAAAAATTTTCAAGTTCGATCCGTGAGCCTAATCGCTTCCGCTGCGCGATGGAAAGCGTTCCCTACACAAGTAATTATGGGGGGAATATTTCTAATTAGTGTTTCACAAGGAAAATATCTAGTTAATTGGGGACATGATTTGGCTTAATTAGGAAGATCATATATTTGATTTTATTTATTTAGGTATGTGAATTATTTAGATTGGGATGTGATTTATTTAATTTAGGAATGATATTATTTTAATTTGTGACATGTTTTAAATGTTTTAATTATTTTTGGGTGGGTTTTGGTGGGCTAAATGGGCTTGGGCGTGAGGCTAGCAACAAAACCAGAAGTACCGACACCGTTTGAATGCCTATTCGAACGCTACACAAACGTCCGCAATCTGCTTGACGTTCGAACGTGTTCACGAACGCAGCACGAACGAAAGCAGTGAACATATGAATTGAATCAGATGACATACTTATTCTGAATTTCCCCTTCCGACATTCGTTTCCCGCGACTTTCGTGACTTAAAAGGCAGTGTCTCCAAATGAGACTCATCATAGGGACTTACATGTAAAATGCAGTGCCTACACACAGGAATTGGGACGAGTCTTAGCCGAAAGGAATATGCACCTAGTATATGGCGGTGGCAATCTTGGACTAATGGGGAAAGTTTCAAAGGCTGTACAGGAAGGATGTAGTCAAGTTCTGGGAATCATCCCAAAACCCTTGGCAGAGGCGGATCTTATAGGATCATCAAACGGAGAAGAACTGATCGTGCCAGGTATGTCTGAATGACTGGTGGAAATGATTAATCGTGTTGATGCTTTTATTACTTTGCCAGGTGGTTTGGGTACGTTGGAGGAGATTTTTACAGTGTTATCTTGGGCGAACTTGAACATACACCAGAAACCAATTGGACTGTTCAACGCAGATGGATTTTATTGATTTTCTTTGTGGATTTCTTGATGATGCCCGGAGAAATGGGTTCGTGTCAAAACCTTTAAAAGAACTCCTCTTCACTGCCAGAATTGCGCAGAATTTAATTGACCAAATCTTAGCCTATGAACCACAAATTGACCTTATCATTTCCAAGATAAATTTGTCCGATGATGATCGTGGTAAGAAGCGTCGAATAAATCTGGATCTTAACCTTTAAATTTCCCATTTAGATGTAGAATTTCAGCTAATCAGATACTATCTTCTGAACTCATTTTCTTCTTTTTAAAACATTGGGGACAATGTCTCATTTAGGTTTGGGGGAGGGGAATAGTTGATTAGTATCTTGTTTTGAATAGTTATTTTAATTTTATTGTTTTAGTCAAAATTTTCAAAAAATTCAAAAAAAATGAAATTTTTTTTTACAAAAATCAAAAAAATATTTTGTGTTTTTGTGTTTTTAATTTGATTAATTGGGTGAAATTGGTATGAGATAGCTGTGTAAAGAGTTTCTACTCCTGAGACGTATCTCAACCTATTTCGAAACAAGTTAATTTTTGTTTATTTCTTTTTAAATTATTTAATTTGTGAGTTCTCCATAAAACTGATTAAAATGGATCTTCATATGCTCAGTTGACAGATATTATCAACATACATAGTAACATACGGACATAATTTGTAATTGACGAGTTTGTAATATTCAGTGCTCTAGTTTAATTGGAGAAAACATCTAAAAAAGCGATGGGATAAAAAAATATATATGAGATCCGAGTTATTAAGTCTGTAAGGGTGTCTTAACACCTAGTGCCATAAAACCAATTGGTTGGGAGCCACTGGCCCAACGCTTGCTACATGGATCAAAGATGTTACAAAATATATATATATATATATCTGAAGTCCGAGTAATTAAGTCCGTATGGGTGTTTTAACACCTAGTGCCCTAAAGCCAACTGGTTTGGGAGTCACTGGCCTAAAGCTCGCTACATGGATGGAAGATATTGTACATAAATAAATAAAAAAAATCAGAAAAGTATTCCATTGCTAAAAATAGGTGTGTATTCTGATACAACTTTAGGAAAAAAATATTACTCTCTTCTCAACTACTATTATGACTATTGTGGGAAAAATGAGTTGATTACTATTTTTTTAGCTGTGTATATGGAGAATGGTAAAAATGATCGGAGAATTTACTTATTCTGTAATTTAGAAAGAAATAAAACAACTCTAAACTTGGATAAGAAGTTTCACCTGGTTAGTCACTAACTTCTTTATTCTCTTTTCTCTTGTCTTTTTATTTTTTTGTGCATTAGTTTTTCTATTTTTTTTACTTTTGTAAAACGTTTGTGGGTATCGTTGCTGTTAGCCCTCACGAGACTACAACTCGTCCACTAGGGACACCTAGGGGTTTAAAGGCTTGTTGCATACGCTAAATGCAACCGTGATCCCTACAAAAGTGGCTTAGCTTAATTTTATTTTAAAGATGTTTATGTTATTTTATTTTGTTCTTTTGCTCGAGGACTAGCAAAATGTTAGGTTTGGGGGTGTGATGAGTGGTAAATGTATCAGTATTTTCCTACTATTTTGACCTAATATTTTGTATAAATTCTTGAGTTTTGTGAATATTTTGATGTGTTTTGTGTTATTTTGTAGATAAATAAAGTTTCAGGACTCTCTGAAGGTGATTCTGGGCCAAAATAGTGAAAAATGACAAAAATGGGTAAAATTGTAATTTGGCGCATCGCGACCGCTAACGTGTGCCGCTTTATGCTAAAATATGCCATGCCATATGTCACAATATGAGAAGTCTGCTAACATACGCCGGATGCTAACCTGTGTCTGCCACGTGTCAACATCAGAGCAGATCCGCTAACGTGCGCCGTGCCACGTGTCACTATCACATGCTACCGATATTCGCCATCGCCACGTGTCGTCTACGTGTATCCACATGTCAGCCATGTGGCATCCACATTAGGCACTTGCCGAGTCAGCGTGCCACGTGTCAGCCACGTCATCATCAGCCAATCATCTCGTGACACGTGTCGTAATCACACGGTGCCAACAATCAACATCACCACGTGTTAGCCACGTCATCGCCACATCAGCACAATTATTTAATTAATCATCCAAATCTGCCACATGTCAACATTCTATTGGGCATGTGCCACGTCAGCAGATAAGAGATCAAAGCAGCCAATGAGCGTCTGCCACGTCAGCGAGTCGCGACGTGCAAAAGTTGTCGCGTCGCGACGCTTAGCACCTATCGACCCCTATAAACTCTGCTCGAAATTTCAGTTTAAGATGTACCTTCCTTTCTGTAATTCTCTGATAATACTAAGGAGTTTGTATCTAGTTTATTTAAATTTTAGTTATGTAATTAATTTTATTTACTTTTTGTAATAGTAATTTACTTTCTTTACTTTTTCAGTTTTTACTATTCAGCAATAAGGAGGTAACTTCCCCCTGCTAGGGTGAAAGGTAAAACTTTTATTATTGCTATTTAGATTAATCTCCCTTAATTATAATATTATAACTATTTAAAACCTCACTTAATGAGGATACCGCTAAATTGGCCGGTTGGTAATTGATTTTAAATTGGTTTTAACCTGACTAAGCATGGATACCGCCCGGTTGGTCGGTTGGTAATTAATTATTAATTTGACTTAATCAGGTTATCGCCTACATGGCTAGTTGGTAATATCACACAAGTTAATATATTATATTAATGAGATATCTAAAATAGTAGTAATAAAAGTGGATCATTTAACCCTAGCATTTTCTTTAATTGTACTTTTCCCTTTTTAATTTCCAGCATTTACTTTTCAGCATTTTAATTTATGTCTTTTATTTTTAAGTTTTTACTAGTTGTAAATATGAGTCGTAGCTAAGCTCGTTGTCTGGGGTTATGATTAATTCCAATATCATCGGTTTATAAGGGGTTATTTTATAGTTTGGGTAATATAAAGATTTACTTATTAAGTCTTAAGCTTAATGCTTCTTGTTAACTGGCCATTAATAAGATTGATCTGGTAAACTTAAAATAAACTTGACAAAGGAATTTTAGGTTTTAGCCTTAGACTTAATAGCCCATGATCTTCCTTGAGGATAGATAACCCTTTAATAGATTTCCTTAATGGATAGACATATATACATGTTGGGCGGGGGTAGCCATAATTGGAACTTAATCTTAATGAATTCAGGTAACTTAGTTGACATAGACATATGGTTTAATTGGGTTACACTGGGTATTTGCATCGGACCACCGACAGAGGCTTTTGCAGAATTTTGTGTTCCAGGTTAGTAAACCAATATATTTCACAAATATGAAATAACCACTTCATCTTTAAAAAGATATTAGAAGAAATCACAACCTTGGATAGTTTTATAAATTTGAATTTTCCTAAATCTACTTTCGCGTTTTTTTTATTTACTTGTTTTAATTTTAAAGTCACCATTCCAATAAAACAATCAATCCAATAGATACTAGTAATCATTTGGCCTCATAAAATTAATAGATTATGTATTAAGTCCTCGTGGGATCGATACTTTTTATACTACTTGAACGATATGTGCGCTTGCGTTATACGTGTGTGATTACGCACCGGTCATCTAGACCATGAAGCGTCTCGGTCAAGATAACGGGGGAGGGATCATGACCACATCAGATTCCTTTGATGATGTGCAATAAACGATAGTCGCCTCTCGCACTATCACAACCCACTAAGAGGTATTGGGCCAAGATACAGAATAAGACTACACTCCTCCAAGGACGGGACCCTACCTCAATCCTGGAAGATACAAGTAGAAGGACCTGTAACTCAATGGACAAAGCACAAGGCAGTATCTTTTCCACATCTTCAAGACAGCAAAGGAAAGCTTCGGAGGCTTCCCGATGGTATTGACATTGGAACCGCGACATCACAGGAATGGTAGTAAGAGAAAAGTGCAAGCCGAGAATGGCAGCAAATTCCGCAGGGAGATGGCATATTTCGAAATCTAAGAATCGGAAGACATGATTTTCAGTATCCCAAAAGGATGAGGCCGCTTTCAAAAAGGCGTAATCCACATTGACCCGGTGCAGGTAGCGAAGAGTAGAAAGCTGAGCCAGGTCTAGGGATGACCAGTCTACCACCCCGCGAATAAGGGAGACAACATGATCTTGAGCCATGGGACCAAAGAGAACTGAGCAATCACCGGAAGAGAATTGGCAGAAGGAAACTGTAAGCAGGCCAATGGGGCGTCCAAAACTTTTTATAGGCAAAGGGGCACCAAAGGCCAAAAGGATTCTTAAAGGGGTGAAGAAAACCCTCTAGCACAAGGAATGCCTAACCAAGGATGACATCAAGTCAATAGGATAAAGAAACCCCATCAGAGTAGGGAATGCATCCATGCATAAATGCAAATGTGTCGCATACACATAATTTTTGTTTTGTGTTTGCAAGCTTTGTAAAAACAAAAAAAAATAGAGAAGAATAGAGCAACCTCGGGAATGATGACAAGCAACTCCAAGAATAGATAGGAACCTCGGGAACGAGGACGAGCAATTCCAAGAATGGAGAGGAACCTCAGGAATGAGGACGAGCAACTCCAAGAATTAAGAGAAACATCAGGAATGAGGACGAGCAACTCCAAGAATTGAGACGAACTCCGAGAATAGAGAGGAATAGAGCAACCTCGGGAATGAGGACGAAGAACTCCGGGAATGGAGAGAAACTCCGGGAATGGAGAGAAACTCAGGAATGAGACGAGCAACTCCAAGAATGGAGACGAACTCCGAGAATGGAGAGGAATAAAGCAACCTCGGGAATGGGGACGAAGAACTCCGGGAATGGAGAGGAACTCCGAGAATGGAGAACAACTTTGGGAAAGAGGACGAGCAAAAGAGACTCGAGAATGAGGACCGATCAGGTAAGTAAAAAAATACATGCATGACTTTGATAAGGTTGTTATTGTCACACACTGCACAAACCCCATCAAAGTGGGGGCGATTATAGACATTGTATTTTTTGCATGAGCCCGATGATGAGCCTCGTATGGAGGCACTACCTGAAAAGTTGCGAAAGTTGCGAAAAACGAATGCCGGAAGGGAGGAAAACCTTCAAAATTAGCACCTCATCGGATTCGAACTCACTAGCCAGTCTCGAATTCACTCAGTCAGCCTCTACCTCAAACCTTAGCTTCGGACCCACCATGCAGCCCATGGAACCGGTCCATGCAGCCCACGAAAACTGTTAGTTAGTCCTAGACATGTCCAAGGTCTCTAAGTCATGATATTGTGTGAATAAATCAAAGTAAGTTACGGAAAATTACTTACAATGATCGGATGAGAATTTGAAAATTTTGTATGTTTGTTTGAAGCTTCAAGACTTCTTTGAGTGAATCCAACCCAATGGTGAGTTTCCTATCACCTTAATCAACTCCAAATGTGCTAGCAAGCTTGAAATTTTTGCAACAAAAACTTCAAAATGAGAAGGAAAGTTTCGGCCAACCAAAGAAAGGGAGAAAAGAGAGTTTTTTTTTTTTTTTTATTTTGTTTTCAAAAAACAATTACCAAAATATACCTTGTAAAAAGTGGTATATCTTTTCCAAAAAGAAAAAGCAAAGTCAAAGTGTGTTGGAGGGAAAATGGCATTAAATGCCCTCAACCACTTCCATCACTCATGTAGACATTTGATGTAAGTTGGGGGGACCCACCTCTTAAATTCAAAATTCAAGTGGATTGCTCAACACACTTCGGGCTCGGATTTATTTATTCCGATTAAACGAATTTTCCGTCACGACGTAATTAAATCCAATTTAATTAAATAATAATACCTAGCAAAATTATTACGAAAGTCGCTTGCAAATTAATTCCAAATCAATTCGTTCGCCTGAATTAAAATCCAATTTTAATTCGGCTTTGAAATCCGATTTCAATTAATATATCCAATATATTATTTAATCAATTAATTCCAAAATAATCGTGGTCTCCCTCTTCTATTAGAATTTTATCCTTGATAAATTCTTACGGCAATTAATCCAAGATTAATTTTCTCTCTCTTATAATTAATCCTAGATTAATTCTGTTAGAGTCAAAAGTCATCGGTGAATCTTTGGGAAGCGACCCAAGAGATCCCTGGATATTTTGGCAGTAAATCCGGTTGTCGGACTATCCGAACACGTGCGTACCTGGTACCACGTTCTTACCGAATTACAAGACATGGTTGGCTTCTAGCAAAGCACCGTGCCTACCCAATTCTCCAGTAATATTCAACAAAGAATATATAATCTATATCAGGCATAGTACACTATGTATTGCATATTACGATCCAGTATCAGATGTCACATGCTAGGCCTAGGGCAGGAATTATGTGTGCCCATACGAAGCATATATCGGATCACTAGCAACTAGTCTCTGTAATCCAGAGTACTAGTTCTGTATCCATGCGTGATCATCTTCTCCATATGACTGAAGTGATACTTCCATCTTGACATCACACCCAATACACTACGATTCTCAGTAAACCCAGAAAAGGCGTACAAAGAACCTGTTAAAGCCCCGGACAACCAAAACCAAAGCGTACTGATTGTCGCAAGTATTAGCGATGCAAGTCTCAGGTTAAAACCACATACACCTACCCTGATTCGGATTCCCATCGACACATAGTCATACTACCAATGGGATTCTGAGGGGTCTATCCAGAGCAAAGTTATTCCTGGTCCAACGGCTAACAGAACCTCCTATCACACTTGCATAAGTATCCAATATTTAAATCTATGAGAACTATACTGTTAAGCTTCCATAACGCGCACAAGTGTAATACTAGCCTATTTCGCATTATCGATGTCCAGTCTCGATTATACTACGACTATGATATTTAATGATTAAACCTTTCGTGGATTAATAATGTCTCATATCTTATTAATCCGGAACTAATCATAAGGACTTTTATCATTTTATATATCCAAGTAATCCAATTACAAATGATAAAAGAGCAATTTCCTTTGTCACATAGTTAATTTGTATAAAGTTCACCATGTCTTTTACAAGCAGTGATGCTATGGGTCATAATTGTCCAACAATCTCCCACTTGGCATATAGCCAATCACTCAAGTGTCCAACACTTGAACTATGTACGGGTCGCTCAATCTTATGCTGAGATATTGCTTTCGTCAGCGGATATGCAAGGTTATCATCTGAAACGATCTTTTGATCTTGACATCGCCACGATGTATGATCTCACGAATCATATGAAACCGTTGAAGTACATACTTGGATCATTAATGAGACCTTAATTCCTTTGCCTGTGTTGTAGCCCAGCTCAGCTGCTAACAGAACTACTCCTAATCCAATTAGGAATTTTATAGATCCAAAATGCTTCTTTTGCTGCCTCAGTCGCAGCAATGTATACCGCTTTTATTGTTGAATTGGCAACAATATCTTGCTTGGAAAATTTCCAACTCACTGTTCCGTTGTTCAAACAAAATATGTACGCTTATTGCGAATTACAGTCGTCTTTATTGGTTTGGAAACTTGCAATGGTGAACCCAGTCACCTCAAGTTCTCCATCTCCATAAATTAAGAAAGCATTCTTAGTTCCTCTAAGATACTTAAGGATGTTCTTAACATCAATCCAGTGACCATCACCTGGATCGGCCTGATTATGACTACAGATGCTCAAAGCATATGAGACACCAGGTCACGTACATGTCATGGCATATATGATCGATCCGACTACTTAACCGAATGGGATCCGATTTATTGCATCTCTCTCATCTTGAGTTTTAGGACACATGCCCCTAGATAGAGAGACGCCATATGACACTGGAAGCAGCCCCTTCTGTGCTGATCTATGTTGAATCGCTTCAACATTGTCAATGTACGAGTTCTCGGAGAGTGCTAAGAACTTTTAGATCTATCCCAGTAGATCTTTATTCCTAGAATAAAGGTTGTCTCTCCCAAGAATTTCATGGAGAATTTTAATGAAAGCCAAGCTTTCACCGATTTTAGTATGGGAATATCATTGCTAAGAAGCAATACATCATCAACGTATAGGACAATCATTGTCAGTGCGCTCCCACTAAACTTCTTATATACACAAGAATTATCATCGTTTTGAAAGAAACCATATACCATTATGATCTTATCAAAACGTTGGTTCCAATAACGCAATGCTTGCTTCAATCCATAAATGGATTGATTTAACTTGCAAACCTTGTTTGCATGATTTGGCACGAAAAAACCGTCAGACTGTTGTATGTAAACATCCTCCAAAAGGTTTCCATTAAGAAAAGCGGTTTTGATGTCCATTTGCCATATTTCATAATCGAAATGTACAGCTTTAGCAAGCATTATCCGAATTGATGTAATCATGGCAACGGGTAAAAGGTTTCGTCGTAATCAACACCATGTTAATGACTATACCCTTTCGCTACAAGCCTAGCTTTGTACGTTTGTATGTTGCCATCCATGTATGTCTTCACCATGAAGACCTATTTGCTACCAATAGGCATAATGCCTTCTGGTACATCAACCAGTGTCCAAACTTGGTTGTATACATGGAATCTATTTCGGACTTCATGGCACCTTGCCATATAGCGGAGTCGATACCTTGTATTGCTACCTCATACGTAGCCGGTTCATCTTCCTCAATAAGATTAATATCTTTATGAGGTGAGATCATAAACACATACCTCTTAGGTTGTTTTCTGACTCTCTCCGACCTACGTGGTTTTTGTGTATTAGAAGATTGTGGAACAGTCTCATCCCTGATGAACTATTCGTGTTTCGAGAGAGGATCGGTGCCAGGAACAATATTACTCCAATTTTCATCGAGTTATACTTTCCTCCCACTTACAACTGCATTTAGGAATTCCTCTAAGGAAAACCGCATGGAGAGCAACAAATACCTTGTTCTCTTGTGGGTTGTGGAAATAATATCCTTCGGTTTCCCTAGGATAACCAATTACAAATAGGCACTTATCCGATTTGGGTTCTAGTTTGGCACCATCCAAACGTTTAATATATGCCCAGCATACCCAAATCTTCAGGAATGAGAAACCCGGTTACTTTCCTGTCCATATTTCATATGGAGTCTGTCCAACATACTTTGACGGAACCTTATTCAAAATAATTATTGCACTGTTCAATGCGTATCCCCTGAAGGAGATTGATAGCTTAGTGCGACTCATTATTGACCTTCCGTGCTTTCCCTATTTTCTTCCTCCTGTTCGTTTATCCTTTTCTCTAGCCGCTCGAACAGCTCTTTTAAGGGGTTCCTTTCCTTCTCATTCTCCTCTTCACCATGTCCAACAAAGTTTGGTTTCTCCGTTCGGACACACCACTCAATTGAGGTGTTCCGGGAGGAGCCCACTGTGAAAGAATACCATACTCTTTCAAGTAATCGAGAAACTCATTGCTCAAGTATTTTCCACCACGATCCAACCGTGATGTTCTAATACTTTTGTCGGTCTGTTTTTCTACTTCGTGTCGAAAATCTTTGAATTTCACAAAAGTTTCTGACTTGTGTCTCATAAGACACACATAACCATAATGTGATGCAACATCCGTAAATGTTACGAAGTATTCATATCCACCTCTAGCCTGGCTAGACATGGGCCCACATACGTCACCATGAACGAGGGCTAATAGCTCAGTGGCACTTACACCCTTACCACTAAAAGGTGATTTAGGCATTTTGCCTAATAAATAAGATTCGCAGACATCATATAAGTTAGGATCAAATCCATCCACGTATCCACTCTTCGAAAGTGTGGATATACGAGTCTTGTTAATGTGTCCCGGACGATAATGCCACAAATAAGTCTCATCTGATTTACTCAGTTTGAGCTTTTATTTGTCATGTTATATGTTTGAGAATCATTTATATTCAAAATATAAAGACTATTATTAACATCTGTTGTACATATCAAAATGTTATCTTTATATATAAAACACCTAGTGTTCAAGAATACAAAGGTACACCCGCAACGGGTTAAACAAAATGGAGAGATGATGTTCCTAAGTCAAACTAGGTACATAATAACAGTCACCTAATGTAATTACATGCCTCAAGGGCAGATACAAAACATAGGTCCCAACGGCCAAAACAGCGACTATTGTCCCGTTTCCGACTCGTAGGTCGATCTCGCTTGAAGCCAGTATCCTGCTAATCAGCAGATCCTGCACACCAGTACATATGTGAGTACCACATCCAGAATCAAAAATCCAATTTTAAAAACCAATAGTGGACATATTTATAACAAATATACCTGAAGCCGGAGCCTTGCCCGTCTTCACTTCCTCCAACTCCGCCTTGTACTCACGGCAGTCACGCTTCTAGTGACCCCGTTTGCCATAATGTAGGCAGACGTCTTGGGATATATCCTTAGTCTTCCTAGAAGACTGTGATGATTTAGCCTTGCCCTTTTTCTTCCTTTTCTTAACACCCCCAGAAGCCTTCAGCCAAGCCTTGGCCATCTGGGATGTCGAAGTAAGGTACGCCTCGCGCTTCTTGCCCTTTAGAAGCTCTGGCTCTGCCTATTTCATCATTGCCATTAACTCTCCAAGATTTTTCTCTTGGTTCATCATATTATAGTTTATGATGAACTCGCCCCAGCATTCGGGTAAAGATTGTAAGATCAAATCTATAGAAGTCTCGGCCTCAAAGGTTATGCCCAGCTGACCTAGCTGTTCGATGTCAGAAATCATCTGCGACACATAGTGCTCGACAGACATACCCTCTGACATACACGAGCGAAATAGCTTCTTTTGCAATTCGTGCTTCTGAGATCTAAGAATAGAACTGTGAAGATCCTTCAATTTCAACATCATACTAAAAGATCCAATCTTTTGTTCTGACGACAAAATTGAGGAGTCATTACGGCAAGCTTTACGGATTGAGCACTAAAGTTATCATCACGATGAGTCTTCCAAATCACATGCTCTACTATTTGCTCAACTCCGGGCTCAGGCCGGAGAGATTTCTCTATGACATAGAGTAACTTCTCGGCTCCCAGGACTATCCTGAGATTCATTTCCCTATCTGGAAAATTGGAGTCGTTGAAGACATTATCGCCCATGACGATGTTCCTAATGCTAATCTTTCTAGTCATCTCGATTGCAATAGTCCAACTATTCAATCAACGATATCGGGTACACTCGAAATGTAATGGTTACTATAGTCCAACTATATAACCAACTACAAGTGGAGTAGTGTCTTGTACAGTCTAACTGTTCAAAGAAAGCAATAAAATATATTAGTCCAACTAATATATATTTATAACAACGATAAATAAAATAAAAGAGTGCGTGTAAGCAAATGTTAAACGAAATTGCAAATTTAATACTGGCCTCCCACTATTTTTCGGCGAGCCTCTAACCCTCTGTTGAGTACTCGGGAAACCCAATTTCCTAGTGGGCTAGGATCCCGTTAAATAACACACAACCTTGACTTTGGCCAATAAGTTGTATGAAACTTAACTAGGTAGATCTCTAAAAT
Organism: Zanthoxylum bungeanum; assembly: GCA_019454045.1. Lineage (NCBI taxonomy): Eukaryota > Viridiplantae > Streptophyta > Magnoliopsida > Sapindales > Rutaceae > Zanthoxylum > Zanthoxylum bungeanum. The sequence goes on from SKCR01009389.1 coordinate 36,368, forward strand.
CAATTAGATCCCATCCAATTCCTAGATCCGGTAGGTGGACCTCCAAGTCCAAATATATATCCAATATATATATATATAAATCCTAACCTTTTTCCTCTGAATCAACTAAGCCTTGGCTTTGGCTCAACAAGCTTAATGATTCCAGTTAAGCGCGACCCATTGACAGTGGGAAAGCTTCGTAATCCACGTCGATGTACATAAGTGACCTTGACTTTAGCCAACAAGTCACAACTGCCCAAGACATGCAATATATAACAAAGCCTTCGTGGTTCAAACACATCCGCGATGGACATTGATCTGACTTTGGCCAACAAACCAATGCAAATCATGGATCTTGATAGAGAACCACTCAATGGAAGGAAAACGCTTAATATTCGAGTGAGGGTTTTTCGCGTAAATTGGCAACCAATTTATTATCTTTGATTAGGTCTCATCATACACCCTTAAGCATCCAACCCAATTGTCCAAAACCAAACTTGGCCCAACCAAGCCCATTAAGCCCAATTACAAGCAATTTAGCCCAATCCAATTTAAAAACTAATTTATTCTAACATAATATTCCAAATATCATATTATTTTCTATTAAACTGTAATTAACACAATTAATATATTAATCTAATATCTCCAAAACATTAATTAATCAAATTAATCATGTTTAATTATCCAACTCTTGTCCTGATGGACAATTATGACCCATAGCATCACTATTTGTAAAAGACATGGTGTTCTTTGTACAAATTAACTATGTGACAAAGGAAATTACTCTTTTATCATTTTGTAAGTGGATTACTTGGATATATAAATGATAAAAGTCCATATGATTAGTACCGGATTAATAAGATATAAGACAGTATTAATCCACGAAATGTTTAATCATTTAATATCCCTAGTCATAGTATTATCGAGACTAGACATCGATAATACGGAATAGGCTAGTATTGCACTTGTGTGCGTTATGGAAGCTTAACGATATATTTCTCATATATTTAAGTATAGGATATTTATGCAAGTGGAGGTTCTGTTAGCCGTTGGATCGGGAACAGCTTCGCTCTGGATAAACCCCTCGGAATCTCATTGGTAATATGACTATGTGTCTATGGGAAACCGAATCAGGGTAGGTGTATTTGGTCTTAACCTGAGACTTGCATAGCTAATACTTGCGACAATCAGTACGCTTTGGTTTTGGTCGTCCGGGGCTTTAACAGGTTCTGTGTACGCCTCTTTTGGGTTTACTGAGAATCGTAGTGTATTGGGTGTGATGTCAAGTTGGAAGTATCATTTCAGTCATATGGAGATGATGATCACGCAGGGATACATAACTACTACTCTCAAATGCTGCAGCTATCGGGATAGTATGACTAGGTCATGATTATCCGATTAAAGAGACTAGTTGCTTGTGATCCAATATATGCTTCGTACGGGGCAGACACAATTCCAATTCCAAGCCTAGCATGTGACATCCGATACTGGATCGCAATACGCAATACTTAGTATACTACACTTGATACATATTATATATATTCCATGTTGAATATATTTCTGGAGAATTGGGTAGGCACGGTGCTTTGCTAGAAGCTAACCATGTCTTGTAAATCGGTAAGAATGTGGTACCGGGTACGCACGTGTTCGGATAGTCCGATGACCGTATTTACTGCCAACATATCCAGGGATCTCTTGGGTCGCTTCCCAAAGATTCACCGATGACATTTGACTGGAACAGAATTAATCTGTGATTAATTATGAGAGAGAAAATTAATCTGGGATTAATTACAGTAAGAATTTATATGGGATTAAATTCGTCTAGAAGAGAGAACGCGATTAATTTGGAATTAATCGGAAAAATAAATTTAATAGTTAAATTGGATTTAACTATTTAATTTATTTAATTGGGCTAAAATAATATATCAGATATATTAATTGAAATTGGATTTCAATACGGAATTAAAATTGGATTTTAATTCAAGCGAACGAATTAATTTGGAATTAATTCGTAAGCGACTTCCGTAATAATTTTACTGGGTATTATTATTTAATTAAATTAGATTTAATTACGTAGTGACGGAAAATTCGTTTAGTCTGTAACGACCAGTAGTCCTTACTACTGTCTACAGTGATACCGTTACGTACGAGACGAAAATATGTAAAATAAACTATGTTTGGACTTATATATGCTCATGGAACGACTTTGGAGATGATCGGTAAATTTTCCGAAGTCCCGGGAAGAGACTGTACCATGTGCCCCTTTGTACTACCCATAGTATTTGGGGAATAACTTTTTCATAAGACCTCCGCTTTTTATGAATTTTATATCATCGGAAATTTAAGACCGAGACCTACAACTTCCGCGTTAAACATTTTTCCAAATTCGGACTAGAATCAGGTCAAAAATGTAAGTCAAATTCTGGATGAATAGTAATTTCGGGGCTAAATGGAGAATTCTCTAATTTTCTATATTTTTCTACTCCTTTCCCCAACTTTCCAAATAACAATTGGGTTCACTATAAAATGGACCTACTATTCACTATTTCTCAAGAATTAAAAACGAAATTGAAGGGAAAAAGAAGAGAAGAAACCGTGAGGAAGAGAAGGAGAGAAGAATGAAGAAAAAAAAAAGAAGAAGGAAAGGAAGAAGAAGAGAAGAGAAGGAGAAGCAAAGAAGGTTTGGCATCCATGGAGCTTTATGGAAGAGATAGGAATCAAAAGAAATAAGGTAAAGAACTAGACCAAATTTCCAAGTTATGAGATTTTAACAAATTGTTGATATGGTAGTTATAGAAGCTTGTTATGTGTTGCAAATTAGTAGTTAATTAGTTAAGAAATGGGTGTTTGGATGATTTTAGTCTGATTATTCAAGTTTGTTGATTATGAAAGAATAATGGAATTGGATGATGTTGGATGATTAGAAATAAGTGAAATGGTAGGTTTAAGGTTATGTAAATTGGGGGTAGAGTTACTTAAGGTTATAAGAATGAGGGGATTTCGGCATGCAGCACACCAAGTGTTCGATATAATGCCACACTTCAATTAAAAGAAGAAAATAAACACAATTCACATGTTATAAATGGTTCTTAAAAGGGTTACAATTCTGTTGGGGGTTATTTGATTTATGGAATTAGAAAAGAAGGCGAAATAAGAAAGTTACATGGCGATGTTGGTTTAGGATGTTTTCCGAATAAGCTGTGAAGAATTGCTTATTAGTTACGTTTCTGATGTCCGATTGATGAAGCGTAAATTTCTGAATAAACAAGACATATAAGGTAGTAATATATCCAAAATTCAGAATTTTGGGACTTAAGACGCTAATGTAGAAAAATCTCCAAAGTCAACTGTTCGGCAGTAAAGTCTGCACCTGTGACCTGATGACCTAGGCTCGGTTTTTTATTTTTAAAATGAGTTTCGGGTGTCCAAACCACAAGCCGTCAGTTCCAAAATAAACTAGACACAAAGGAGCCCGACATATAAAAAATTCAGAACAATTGGACTTAATAAGAATTTTTGGCGGAGTTTCGAATTGGAGTGATCAGCAGGGACTGATCTGATTCTGTCTCTACTGAACAGCTAGTAGGAATCAGTTTGTTTACGGAGTTCCGGGAGTCGAAATCAGGATCCGTAAAATTTGGGGTAAAGCAGAGTCATAGGGGATTCATCCATAAAAATTTCAAGTCCAAATTCCTTACCAATTGCTCCCAGTAAAATTCCAAATCTTACCCAAAAACCTGGAAAAATTCTGGTTCATTTATTCTTCTAAGATTATTAAGTATTTCTTTGTTATAACAATCCCTCGCAACCACCGTCGACGCCGTCAAGCCCAAATCAGTGAGTGGACACTTTCTTTTTTACTTGATTTTCATATCATATTTTGATAACAGACTTATTTTTATGCCTTAGGGCGTTAGACTTCTTTATTGTTGTTACTTACATGACATTTATGTTTTATGATATGTTTTAGTTGTGCTTTACAAAGAAAAGTTTTAAATCATGAGTTTTTTTTATGTATTTCGGGGCATGAGGTAAGACCTCACCCCAGTATGTAACTTGAGATACAGTGGAATTGACGGATTCAGAGACATGTGCACATGTGGAGGACTGAGGGGACGCTCTCAGATCCTCGAGCAGGACTAGGGTTGACAGATCCCCGAAATCCTGGTTTCAGAGCTTGGGCGGTAGCATTGATCTGCACCCCCTATTCTAGTGGTGGCTACACTGCCAGTTGAGCTGTTGTCCTGGGTGTAGAGCTCTACGTTGCCAGTTGAGCTGTTGTCCTGGACGTAGGGCACCACCAGCCTCAGAGATGCCCAGTTGAGTTATGGTCCTGGGCATAGAGTACATCCAGTTGAGTTGTGGTCCTGGATGTAGAGCATTTTTTAGTTTTTAGATTTTCAGTTTAAGACTTTCAGATTTCCAGTAATTAGTTTTCAGAAATCAGATTTTAGTAAACAATTTTCAGAAATCATACTTTAGTAAACAGTTTTTAGAAACCAGTGTTTTAAAGGCAGTTTTCCGAAATAGGAAGTTTTGGAAAACAAGTTTTCATATAAAGATGTTTTGAAAATATGGTTTTAAAGCTAAAAGATTTTTATATCAGTTTTTATGTTCCTACAAAATCAAATTCGCGGTTCTTGGGGTTCTGTCTGTTGCGAGGGGTTTGTTTGGCCTAATCCTCCAAGTGAGTTCCGCGTCATTTGGTATCAGAGCTTAGGGTTCCAAGGTCTGATTTTTCTATCTTTACTTTGTGTTCTTTTGATTTAGTCTTTATTGTGTTTGTTGGTCATCAAGATACTTGTTCATCTTGATTCTTTGTTTTTGTTGGATCTTGTTGTTTCTTACTGTTTCTTGTTTATTTGTGATTAAAATAGCATGAATAACATTCTGCCTTAAAGTGTTTTTGATTGATCATGAGTATTTCTTCATGTTTTAGTTTCGGTCTTTGAGTCAAAATTAGAGCTTCATTTTGTTTACTTAAATCAAGTGTTTATTTGTTAATTGTATGTTACTAGGACGTGCTCAACATTGTTATTAAGTTATTTGTGTTTTTTTTAAAAAAATAATAATCAGGTCAGATTTGACTATGTGAGATTTATTGACATATCTTGTCTTTCTATTGTTGAATACGTGCAATTAGTGTTGTTTCCATAGGTATTATTCATATCAACTTTGCAAAAATCAGAATTGACATCATTCATCTTGGCATTTGCGTGAACTTGCTTATTTGCATTCCTGTGATCTTAGTGCAATCTTGTGAGATTGAGTGAAAAGAAAGAGTGTTTGAGTGCATTGGTGATGAAAGTGAGTGAATGAATGATGAAACAAATTGAAATGCATGAAGTTGATAATTGTCTTGAGCTATACATAGTGTACCTTTGCTGATTTGTGTTGTTAATGTTGAAGAATCAAGTGAAGTGAGGTTGAGTGCACCAAATTTGCACTAATTTCGTGTATATCCAAGCAAGTTTTACTTGCTACCTCTTGAAATATTGATATTTGCATTGTATTTCATTTGCTTTGTATACTTGTGCGTGTGAGAGGCAAAAGAAAGGAGTGAAAAGAGAAAAGAGTAAAAGAAAAAAAAAAGAAAAAAAAAGGAGTAAGTGAGACAAAACAGTAGAGAGTGATTACAAGATTGGCTAAGTGTCACATTGAGTGCTTGCTTGTTTGTTTGCCCATTTCGCTAACTCATTTTTTTTTCTTATTCCGTGCTCTTTAGCTTAAGTTTCTTTGATTGAGTCTTCGTGATTACTATTCTTATTCGCATTATTCCACCTACCCTATATACATTATTGGTTCTTGTTGTTTATGCTAGCTTGAAGATTACACATTGTTGTGAACTTTGGGTAAGTCATATTCACATCAAATTTAGTGTAAACACGAGTGGAGTGATACATATTGAGTTTAAACACGAGTGGAGTGATACATATTTGAGTGTAAACACGTGAGCTTGTGAGGTTGTGAGGATATCTAATTATTTTCACATATTGTTACTTCTAATCCGTTTGTTGAAGTTTTGAGATGGCAGGTACTAGTTTGACAGTGGATGAGAAACCTGAGGCTTTAGAAAGGAAATTCATGGATATGATGGAAAACATGAATGCTGCTTTTGATAAGTTATCCAGGGAAGTAGAGAGTAATCGAACAGACAGTGTTCCCAGACCACCACCTCGACATATACCACCACCTCAGAATGTGCCACCACGACGGGTACCACCAGATGAAGAAGAAGCTGAAAATGAGTTTGATGATTCTGATGATCTTAATGATGTGGAGGAGAGATTTCATCCAGGGCCTGATAGGAGGCCTAATAGGAGGTTTGATAGGAGGAATGATAGGAGGGATAGGCGGTTTGATGGTAGAGGTGCATTTGATGACAGAAGAGGGGATTATGATAGGAGAGATATGGTAGACATGGTGATGTTGATGGTGATTTGAGCAGCATCAAGATCAAAATACCAAACTTCCGAGGCAAGAATGATCCAGAAGCATATTTAGAGTGGGAGAAGAAAATAGAATTGATTTTCAATTGTCATCATTACTCAGATGAAAAGAAGATCAATCTAGCAGTCATGGAATTCACAGATTATGCTATGATTTGGTGGGATCAGATTCTCACCAACCGAATGAGGAATTATGAGAGGCCAATTCAGACATGGGAAGAACTTCGAGGTCTCATGAGGAAACGATTTATACTCAGCCAGCCATTACTACCGAGAGTTGTATCAGAAACTACAACATTTGTATCAGGGGACCAAGTGTAGATGATTATTATACTGAGATGGAGGTTGCCATGATCAGGGCGAATGTAGTGGAGGATGCAGAGGCTACTATGGCACGGTTTTTAGGGGGCTTGAACAGAGAGATTGCCAACATGGTGGAGTTGCATCATTATGTTGATTTGGAGGATATGCTTCACATGGCTGTCAAGGTAGAAAGGCAACTCAAGAAGAAGTCTACATCTAGATTTGGTACTCAGACTACTTCTACATGGAAGGGGAAATGGGTTCCTAATGATCGACGAGATGGAGGCTTTAACAAGCCAAGGGCTGAACCTGGTGCCAAGGGTAAAGAAGTTGCAGAACCAAGCAAGGCTAGAACGAAACCTGAAGGTACAACACCAAAGACAAAGGACATCAAATGTTTCAAGTGTTTGGGCATGGGACATTATTCTTCACAGTGCCCCAACAGGCGTACCTTAGTGATTGATAAGAAGAGTGGTGAAGTACATTCTACTGACAGTGAGGTTGAGGTTGAGGTTGATGATGATGAGCCTGAGATTGAGGATACTAGTGACAAAGAGGGCTGCATACCCGCTGGATAACTTGTCCTTAGTTGTCAAGCGTGTTTTGAGTGCACAAATTGTTGAGGATGAGAGTGATCAACAAAGGGAGAACATATTTCATACCAGATGTCGTGTGAATGGTAAAGGGTGTAGTATGATCATTGACGGCGGCAGTTGTGCTAATGTCGCAAGTACGGCTTTAGTTGAAAGGTTGGGATTAGATTGCTTGAAGCATCCCAAGCCTTATAAGTTGCAGTGGTTAAATGATTGTGGCGAGATAAAGGTGACAAAGCAGGTGTTATTGAGCTTTACCATTGGGCCATACACGGATGATGTCCTATGTGATGTGATACCGATGCATGCAGGACATATTCTTTTGGGCAGGCCATGGCAGTTTGATAGGAAAGTTATTCACGATGGGTTCAAGAATAAGTATTCCTTTCAACATAAGGGAAAACCCATTACCTTATACCCACTCACACCAAAGCAAGTCCACGAGGACCAAGTCAAGTTGCAACTTGAGAGAGATAGAGAAATTGAGAGTGCAAACACAACCTTGGGGAAAACACGTGAGGGGAGTGTGACCGAACCTAGTAAGGAAAATAAGGCAAAGGTCGTGAGTGTTTCTAAGGGGAGTGTGAGTGAACTTAAGGGGGAAACAAAAGGGAGAGTGAAAAAGAGCTTTTACATTGGTGAAGGTGAAGCAAGGAAAGCTTTTAAGGCTAGCAAGCTTATGCTTTTGTTGGTCTACAAGGAACACCGTATTTGTATTGCTAACACTGACCCTTTGCTTCCTGTGTCCATTTCATCTCTTTTGCAGGAATTCAGTGATGTGCTGACAGAGGACATTCCTAGTGGGCTTCCACCCATTAGAGGTATTGAACACCAGATAGATTTCTTACCTGGCGCAGTCATTCCCAACAGACCAGCCTACCGAAGCAATCCGGAGGAGACGAAGGAACTTCAGAAGCAAGTGAGGGAGTTGATGGAGAAAGGGTATGTTAGAGAAAGTATGAGTCCCTGTGCGGTACCAGTTCTTCTAGTTCCTAAGAAAGATGGGTCGTGGCGTATGTGCGTTGATTGTCGAGCGATCAACAATATAACGGTAAAGTATCGTCACCCTATTCCTAGACTAGATGACATGTTGGATGAATTGCATGGTTCCAAAGTTTTTAGTAAGATTGATTTAAAGAGTGGATACCATCAAATTCGCATGAGAGAGGGAGATGAGTGGAAAACTGCATTTAAGACCAAGTATGGCTTGTATGAATGGTTAGTTATGCCATTTGGTCTTACAAACGCACCTAGCACATTTATGAGATTGATGAATCATGTTATGCGTGCTTTTATAGGTAAGTTTGTTGTAGTTTATTTTGATGACATCTTAGTTTACAGTAAAACATTAGATGAACATTTTACACATTTGAAGCATGTTCTTGAAGTGTTGAGACAGGAAAAACTGTATGCTAACTTTGGTAAGTGCACTTTTTGTATGGATAGGATTGTTTTCCTTGGTTTTGTTGTAAGTGCAGATGGCATCGAAGTTGATGTAGAGAAGGTGAAGGCGATTCAGGATTGGCCTACACCAACGACAGTGACAGAAGTTAGAAGCTTCCATGGATTAGCAAGCTTCTACCGCAGATTTGTTAAAGACTTCAGTAGTATTGCTGCACCACTGACTGAAGTAGTGAAGAAAACTGTTGGTTTCAAATGGGGAGAAGAGCAGGAGCGTGCATTCCAGGATCTTAAAATGAAGTTATGTAGTGCACCAGTTTTGGCGCTACCTAATTTTGAAAAGACATTTGAGATTGAGTGTGACGCATCCGGAATAGGCATTGGAGCTGTTCTTATGCAAGAAAAACGACCAATAGCTTACTTTAGTGAGAAGCTGAATGGAGCAGTTTTGAGGTACCCCACATATGACAAGGAGTTGTATGCGCTAGTGAGAGCCCTTGAGACTTGGCAGCATTATTTGTGGCCTCGAGAATTTGTGATCCATACTGATCATGAATCATTGAAGCACTTGAAATGCCAAGGTAAGTTGAACAAACGACACGCAAAGTGGTTGGAGTTTATTGAGACATTTCCATACGTAATTCGCTACAAACAAGGTAAGGAAAACATTGTCGCTGATGCACTATCGCGAAGGTATGCTTTACTTACTTCATTAAGTGCAAGAATGCTTGGGTTTGAATTTATTAAAGAACTTTATGCAAATGATACTGACTTTAGTACAATCTATGCTGCATGTGAAAAGTCTACCTTTAATAAATTCTATCAACATGACAGGTTTCTGTTTAGGGAGAATAGATTATGCATTCCTGTTTGTAGTATGCGTGAATTGTTAGTTAGAGAAGCGCATGGGGGAGGTTTAATGGGACACTTTGGCATTTCTAAGACCTTAGGGGTATTGAGTGAACATTTTTATTGGCCTAAAATGCGGAGAGATATTGAGCGTTTGTGTGATAAATGCTTGATTTGTAAAAAGGCTAAATCTAAGGTTATGCCTCATGGGTTGTATACACCGTTGCCTGTACCTAGTGAGCCGTGGGTAGATGTATCAATGGACTTTATATTGGGTTTACCTAGGACTAGGCATGGTAGAGATTCCATCTTTGTAGTGGTTGATAGGTTCAGTAAGATGGCACACTTTATAGCATGTCATAAAACTGATGATGCCACTAATATTGCTGACTTATTCTTTAGAGAAGTGGTACGACTCCATGGAATTCCACGGAGTATAGTTTCAGATCATGATGTTAAATTTCTTAGTCACTTTTGGAAAGTTTTATGGGGTAAGTTAGGAACAAAACTTTTGTATTCTACTACTTGTCATCCCCAAACTGATGGACAAACTGAAGTGGTTAATAGAACTTTGACTCAGTTATTGCGTACTATTGTCTCTAAGAACTTGAAAACTTGGGAGGATTGTTTGCCTTTTGTTGAATTTGCATATAATCGTAGCATTCATTCTTCCACATCTTATTCACCATTTGAAATTGTTTATGGTTTTCAACCACTAACTCCATTAGATTTGATACCATTGCCTGTTGATGAGCATGTAGGGTTAGATGGAAAAAAGAAAGCTGATTTGGTGAAACACTTACATGAGAAAGCAAGAGAGCACATACAACGAAAGAATGAACAATATGCTTCTCATGCCAATAAGGGAAGAAAACGTGTGGTATTTCAACCTGGAGATTGGGTTTGGGTACACATGCGAAAGGAAAGATTTCCTGAACAGCGTAAATCCAAGCTACAACCAGAGGGGATGGTCCATTTCAAGTCTTGGAACGGATTAATGACAATGCATACAAGCTGGATTTACAAGGTGAGCATAATGTGTCTGCGACATTTAATGTTTCTGACTTAACTCTTTTTGATGCAGGTACAGATTCGAGGTCGAATCCTTTTCAAGAGAGAGGGAATGACATGAATCCAACAACTCAAGGAACATTAGATCCTCTGCAATTGCCAACAGGGCCAATCACATGCCAAAGAGCTAAGAAGATTAGAGACGCAATGGCGGGGCTAGCGCAGAATGCCATGGTCGAGTGTGACAGAGAACTCCGGGGCATATTGGCGTCACATGAGGGCTTCAATGGAGTGGGTCCAAAGCTATTTCACTTGACCCAAGTCATACCAGAGTAACGCACCAGCAATCTTGAAGCCGAGTATATTTTTAACGGATCAAGCCGATTCAAGCCCGACATTAAATATTCGGCCAAGACAAGACTTATTGGACTTTATGACACATCATTATGCCTTATACATGGAAGCCACGAATTTGGAGGACTTTTGGTGCAAGGAAACAACTTTAGACAAATTTGGAAAAGTTTTCCACATTTGTTGACTTTTATGATTTTGTGTTTTTACTTTAGACTTTTTTGGCAAAGTTATTTATTAAGTCTTTGTTTGTTATTGATTAAGTCTTTGTTTCTTTTGACTTTGTGTTGTTATTAAATGTCTATTAAGGGCATGGCCATTTAACAGCCATTAGTTAGCAACTTAGGGTGTTTTGGTCATTTTACACCCATTAGGGTTTCTTTCATTGTACTATTTAAACTCATTTCATCTTAATGAGAAGCTAATCACCAAATTTCGAATTTCATCTTTTTTTGAAGTCATGGCTATTGCCTAATTTGCTTAAGGGAGGGATTCCCCTTATCTCATGCAATCGACTTATCTAAGGCGTGGCAACCTTAGTGGCGTCTCCGTGCTAGCAGAACACTTCAAGGAATCATCTTAAGGGTTCTCAAAGACAAGTTCTTTTTGGGTCTTCTTTGTGGCCTTGGAAGGGTTTTGTTCCTACAAAATCAAATTTGCGGTTCTTGGGGTTCTATCCGCTGCGAGGGGTTTGCTTGGCCTAATCCTCCAAGTGAGTTCCGCGTCATGAACTGTGTTGAGATAGGCTTTATTCCCCTGGGCTTTATTCCCGAGCTGTGTTGAAAGTGAGCTTTATTCCCCTGGCTATACTGAATGTGAGCTTTGTTCCCGAATTTGCTGAATGTGGGCTTTATTCCTGATCTGTTGATTGTGAGTGGGCTTTGTTCCCTGACTGTACTGAATATGGGCTTTGTTCTCGAGCTTGCTGAATGCGGGCGTTATTCTCGAACTGTGTTGACTGTAGGCTTTGTTCCTGAACTTGCTGAATGTGGGCTTTATTCCCGAACTGTGTTGACTGTGGGCTTTGTTCCCGAACTTGCTGAATGTGGGCTTTATTCCCGAATTGTGTTGACTGTGGGCTTTATTCCCGAAACTGTTTGTCTTTGCTGCCTTTTCCTTTTCTTCAAAACCTGTAAACAACAAGACAAAAATTGCGTGCATGTGACGTGTATGCATGTATGCATGGTTGTGTTTCCAATTCCGTTGGGTTAGGTCTTCCTTGTGCTCTTTGGTGTCCTTTGTCTGTAACTGTTTTTGGTCGCCCCCTGGGCCTGCTTATAATTCCTTTCTGTCAATTCTCCTTAGTGATTGCTCAGTCTTCTTTGATTCTGTGACTCAATATCTCGTTATGTCCCTGATTCATGATGTGGTAGACTGGTCGCCCCCAGTCTTGGCTTAGCTTTCTGTTCTTCGCTTCTTACACTAGGTCGAAGTAGATCATGTGATGTGACGTTCCAAAACTGCTGGTGATGTGGGCCTCGACCCTGGGACTCATACCCAAAACTGATGATGATGCTGATGTGGGCCTCAACCCTGGGACTCATCCCAAAACTGATACTGGTGCCGATGTGGGCCTCAACCCTGGGACTCATCCCCAAAATTGATGATGATACTGATGTGGGCCTCAACCCTGTGACTCATCCCAAAACTGATACTGGTGCCGATGTGGGCCTCAACCTTGGGACTCATCCCCAAACTGATACTAATATGGGCCTCAACCCCAAACTGATACTGATGTTGTGGGCCTCAACCCCAAACTGATACTGATGTTGTGGGCCTCAACCCCAAACTGATACTGACGTGGGCCTCACCCTCAAACTGATACTAATATGGGCCTCGCCCCAAACTGATACTGATGCGGGCCTCGCCCCCAAACTGATGCTGATGTTGACAATGCTGATGTGGGCCTCGCCCCAGGGACTCATCCCCGAAACTGATACCGATGTGTTGCTGCTTCTGGTTGGCTTGCATTTGCCGTTTTCTTCTTTTCTTCTTTGAAACCTCTCTTAAGTCGTCTCTCGTATAGTTCTCCCTTCAAACTCACATATTGAGAAGCCAACTCCTGAATGATTATCTTGTTCTTCTTGAAATGTAGAGGCTCAGGCAAGTAAGTGAAATGAACGCCTTTATTATTATTAAGAAAAAGGTTCGAATAAGTAGACAAAATCAATGTCTTTATAAAAAAATGCAGGATTGTAATCAAATAAGCCAGGGAAAACATCTTCATTGTCTGCGGCATTGTCTTCTTCCTCAACTTATGGTTCTCCACTAATGCTATCTTCTATCTCCATGCAAGAAGCTCGGTGGTTGAGAGTTTGGAGGACAAAGGTTTCGGGTAGGCCAGAGTTGATCATGTAGGTGGGTGGTGGAACAGAGTGGTAGTTAGGCAGGGGGTTATGGTATGTGTTGGGTTGTTCTTTCTCAGGATCAGGTATTTTATGGGAGTCAATGAGGTTTTGGATCTCATGCCTAAGGCGGTGCAGTTGTCGGTGTCATGGCCTTTTTCTTGATGGAAGTAACAGTACATATTTAGGTTGAGGTACGGTGGCACAGGGTTCAGAAATGGCATTGGTTCTAAAGGTTTTAGAAGTCCTTGCATCTTCAGCTTTTCAAACACCTTTGACAAAGGTCCACCAAGATCAGAGAACCGCCTGTTTCTGACGGTAGCGACCTCAACAGTAGCGGGCTTGGTCTCAGAAGGACCCCCAAAAGTCCTTCTATTATGGCCATAAAACTTTTTGTTCTCAGCTTCTTCCTCTTCAATGTCCATGACAGTTTCCCTTAACTGTCGAAAATCAGCAATCATGGAGGTCATCCTCCTCAACTTGCCATAAATAGAGGGCTTGGTGCCATTGATGATCATTTTGATCTGGTCCTTCTCCGAAGACCGAGTCTGCATCTTCAGAAGCTGGCTCCTCCAGCGATCCACATAATCTTTGAAACTTTCCTCCAGTTTCAGCTTGGTATTCTCCAAGTCACGAAGCGACAAGTCAATCTCCAAGTCTGTAATATACTGTTTCAGAAAGGCGTCTACCAGTTCCCTCCAATCTTCCTTAACATTTCTTTCAAGGCTATGGTACCACACTACGGGTGCCCCCTTGAGCGAAATCCCAAACATTTTCTGAACTTGGCGCTGTGACAGGCCCACTGAACTCATTAGCGCGACATATTGCCGGAGATGGACCCTCGGGTCCCCATTCCCATTGAACTTGGCCATATCATGCATCTTGAATTGAGCTGGCAACTGCTCCTCAAAAGTCATTGCATCATAATCTAGCGAGTCTTCGTGATTACCCCTCATTTTGCAGGTAACCGATTCTACCTGATCCCGGATCTTCTGCAATTCTGCCTGAGACCCAATCATTCTTCCTGCCGCATATTCAGCCATGTCATCATCAAGAGCGGGGATGTCATCCCCCAACCTATTCGGAGGCTCCTCATGCCTTACATTCTCAGAGTTTCCCCCGGCACGGGGCATAACCATATTTGCCATGGCGGCAGTCAAGGCTTGCAAATGTTCAGTAACCTTGGTGAGATTGGTTTCCAACTGATCCATACAGGATGTTTCATTCTCTGATTCGCTCATGTTGGCTATTGGCCTTTTAACAAGTCTTCCATTTTCCCTAACCCAACGGATATCTATGATGGCTCTTAAGACACAAGAGAGTTAACATGATGTGTGTATGCATGGGATGCATGAGATACGTTCGATGTATGGAACATATAAATCGGCCCATTGTCATTTTAAAGCTTCAATCGCATTATTGCAAGGTGAAAACTTGTCCCAGTTGAAAAGGCCCAACAGGTTTACACCCTTGCGACAACATGGTTAAACAACTTCAAATGATAAAGAGCCCAAACACAGGATGGCCCATCGGCATTTCAGAAACTTTTGGCCCAATTGTCATAGGATACGAACTCGTCCCAGTTTAAATGGCCCAACCAGTTTGCATTTCTGACAAGAGGTCCAACTGCATCCAAATGATGATGGTCCCAAGCATAAAGAGATAATTCAAACATAAAGCAATAATTTCTACAGAGTGGCCTATCGATTTTCAGAAGCTTTTGGCCCAATTGTCATAGGATACGAACTCATCCCAGTTTAAATGGCCCAACAAGTTCGCATTTCTGACAAGAAGTCTAACTGCATCCAAATGGGGATGGTCCACAAGCACAAGGAAATAGTTGCTATAGGTCATACAACTCCAGTCTACGTGTGGGTTTGCGGGAGTGTGGATAAAGACTTCGCTGGCGAAGGATTGCCCACAACTAGGTCTCCCCACTCAAGGGTTCGAGCAACCAAATGAGCGCACCTTTTTTATACCTTACGGTACGTGCCAACGAGTTATGGTGCGTGAGTGACTGTCAAATGGATTTCTCGTTGTAGATTCCCCAGAGGGAGGGCGGAGCGAACTCTCTTAAAAACCCAAGCCTCTTAGGCTCTTATCGCTTGGTGACATGAATAAACAACGAGTCCTCCAAATTAGTCCATCAATGTAGGCTACAAGTACATGATTATCTAGGTGCCTTCGCAGCTTTTTTTTTTTGGATAAGTTAAGTATTATAACCAAAGAGAACTATACAAAGAGCAAAGGGGCATACCCCAGGCACTAGAGAGGACAGGCCCTCCTAGAAAAAGCCAAAAGGCTACAAAGCCAAAAGGCTACAAAAGAATCAACAAAAGATGTCATCGGGTAGGTGCCACGAAAGGTGAAGCCATTTATTGTCATAAGATGGATTCACCTTTCGTAAGGAGCTAACACGATTCCGAACATCAAAAGCTATTTCATAAAGAATAGCAGAAACAGGCCGAAGAGGCATATCATGAGTGCGAGCATTCCTCTCCCTCCAAATATGGTAGACTGACGAGCTGCAAAGGACAGACGAACCAGAAGATGACATAAAGAGGCTCTGGAGAACTAAACCCACACAACAGTCTGACACCAATCTCGGCGACTCCAATCTAACCCACACATGGCCAGCACAGACGACCAGACCCTTGAAGAATAGAGGCACTGGAAGAAAAGATGATCAATGTCCTCACTCGAACAACCACAGAGAATACACCGCGAGCAAGCAGAGATGCCAAATCTCATCAGACTGTCCTGAGTACAAAGGCCACCCTGAATAGACATCCAAAGAAGAAAGGAATGACGGGGAATAGCCTTCCGGAACCAAACAACTCGAGACCAATGCAACTGGGGTCTCCTTGACCTCATAGCATTCCAGGCACTATCCACAGAGAATCTTCCGTTTGTATCCTCCTCCCAAACCAGCACATCCTCCCTCAAACTAGAAGGAGACGGAAGATGAGACTGAGCCAAATCAATAAGAGCAGCAGATCTAGATGGGGGCCATTGCCAAGCAGAATCGGAGATAATGGATGCAACTGTAGCCATTCTATCCAAGCCAGAATCATAAATCACTCTCTCGCCCAACGTGTCCACAATCGGGCCTACAGGATGCCAATAATCAAACCATAATAACGTCTTCTCACCATTCCCAATCCTCATTCTCATTCGCCGACGGGACCAAGAACGAAGCTCCAAGATCTTACGCCAACTCCAAGAGCAATATGAAGGACAAGGGACCTCCCAAAAACTTCTCCCCCGCAACAAATAAGAGTGAACCCAACTCGACCATGAGGAAACCTGGCCAGAACAAAGAAACCAAATATGTTTAACAATAGCCGCTCTATTCCAAGAATCCAAACTCTTTATCCCCAGCCCCCCCTCCTGAAGAGAGGTAAACAAACTTTGCTCCAAGCCACTCTCGCCCCAGAAGAGGTAAGCGCACTACCCTTCCAAAGGAAAGAGCGAAGAATCGTCTCCACCTTCCTCACAACAGACTTAGGAAGAATAAATAAAGAAGACCAATAAACTTGAATGGAGAACAAAACTGACTTAATAAGCTGAAGCCGACCTGCATAAGAGAGAAACTTACTACTCCAACTCTTGGCACGCAGAATAATACGATCCACAAGAGAAGCACAATCAGAGGCCCTGAATCTAGTAGAGATCAACGGGACTCCCAGATACCTCACTGGAAGATTCCCAACTTGGAAACCCAAAATGTGACACAAGTGGCCTAGAAGGGTAGGAGAGATACCAGAAGAGAAGAATTGACTTTTAGCTGGGTTCGGGGTTAAACCTGATAAACCACTGAACTGCCCAAGGCATTCCTTGATCAAAGAGACAGAGGATGCTTCAGCTTTACAGAAAATCATAAGGTCATCCGCAAAGCATAGATGAGTAAGACGGTCCTTAGAACACCGCCAGTGGAACTGGAAACCCGGATTAGTAGCCATATTACGAAGAAGACCTGACAACACTTCCATAGCCAAAACAAATAGATAAGGAGACATGGGATCACCTTGTCGTAATCCCCGACCCCCAGAGAAGAAACCATGCAGCTCACCATTAATAGAGACAGAGAATCTAGTAGTAGTCATACACTCCTGAATCCAACCCACCATCCTCTTGGAATACCAACTGTCCGCAGAACCTCAACCAGGAAATCCCAACGAACAGTGTCATAAGCTTTCATCAAGTCAATCTTAAGAGCACATCTCGGAGAACTGCCATTCCGGTGATAATTCCGAACCAATTCCTGACACAAAAGAATATTGTCGCTAATGCGCCTTCCCGTGACAAAAGCAGATTGATTATGACTGATTACTGAAGGGAGGATAATCTTGATTCTATTCGCAATCAGCTTAGCAATGCACTTGTAAATAGTATTACAACAAGAAATAGGCCTAAAATCCTTAACCTGGGAAGGATTAGGAATCTTAGGAATAAGAGCAATGGATGTAGCATTAACCTGCCTCAAAAGACGCCCAGAAGAAAAGAATGAGTGAATAGCACATAGGACATCATTCCCCACAATATTCCAACACTGCTTAAAGAAGCCCGAATTAAACCCATCTGGACCTGGAGCTTTATTGTCCTTTAACCCGAACAAGACAGCCTTAATCTCCTCATCTGAAACCTCCTGAGAAAGAGCCACACTCTGCTCAGCAGTCACATGTCTAGTAATAGCAGAACGAAGGACCGCCCTATCGAAATCCTGCTGACCATGCTGAGGACCAAAAAGGGTCTCAAAAAAAGAAACAATCTCATCTCTAACCAAGACATCTTCCTCCACATGGGTCCCATCCTCCTTATTAATAGAAGTAATCTTACTACGACCGTGAAAACTCTTCATAGCCGTAAAAAAGAATTTAGTATTCTGATCCCCAAGGTTAAGCCACTAGACTCGAGATTTCTGTCTATTGAAGCCTTCTTCAGCACGACTCAAAACACCATAACTTAACGAAAGACGAGCTTCTTCAGCTAGCAGAGCAGGGTCACTAGGGTGGTCCTGTAAAGCACACTGCACTCTGTCCAGATCATTCCTAATCTCCAAGACTCGCCACGAAATCTTAGAGAAATGCTCAACATTAAATTTTTTCAAAGCCAACTTAACATTCTTCAGCTTACAACATAAACGGAACATCGAAGTACCATGAACATCAATATCCCATGCCCTATCCACAACAGAGAGAAAATCAGGATGATCCACCCAAAACTGAAAGAACTTAAAGGGGATAATCCTCTTAGGGAGCTCTGCAAGCTTAACAATCATAGGAGAGTGATCAGAAATACGGGGAGGAAGAAAACGGGCAGAAGAGCCCGGGAAAAGACACTCCCAACTTTTCCTTATAGAAATGTAGTGAATGAGGGAAGACACCAAACCAGACTGTAGGACACAAAAATTGGACGAAGCTATTGCAGGCTTGCGGCCCGGTTGGGAGTACGGAGTAGCTCACGGGGGAACTAAACCGGAGAAATAACATGGAGTCGCCACCCGGTGTGAACTGGAAAAATGATTTAAGGCCGCACTCACCCCTCGCAAGGGAAGACCTCAAACCGTTGGGTTCGGAATGGTCCCTTACTTATGCCACTTGTAATGATATGATTTATGCAATAATTTAATCGAATCTAGCAACATATATTTCCAAGGGTATTCTATTTCTAAGTTCACATGCATAGAAACAAAGCTCGTATCTACGTTTGCCTATAACCTATTAGCATATAACCTATGCCTAAGCTTGCATGCATAAAAGTAGATTGAAATAACGATAAACATATAATTTCACAAACGCATTACATTGATGATCATGGAAACGCAAATGGACAATGATTGTACAAGCATGCATATTAAAGAGAGGCAATTAAGTGCATAAATATTGAAGAGAGCTAACTAAACATATGATGGGGAAAGGAATGACTAGAAGAACAAACATGCATGAAACATGATAAAGGAATATGTCCAGTGTCTGCGCATTCGTGTAACGTTCGTAAATATGTTCGAACGGTAAACAGAATGCAAGCGTTCGAGTAGTGTTTGATAACACGTTCGAACGATAAACAGAATATCCACGTTCGTATAGCATTTGATAACGCTTTCGAACGGGATGAGACCTGATGTATGATACAATAAAACGCATGAACGTTCGAGTAGCGTTCGTAAAAGCGTTCGAATGGTAAACAGAATGTTCGCGTTCGTATAGCGTTCGAGAACGCGTTCGAATGGGACAAGACTTGATGCATGATAGACGACGCAACACATACATAGATAAGCAAATCCATAATGTAGGACCTCGTGTGCCCGATGGAACACATTTCACATTCAATCGGGTGCACCTCGTCCGGCGCGGCAACAATCGTAGAAAAGGTAGCCTTTTAGGCAATTACCTCGAATAGAGGATCTTTAATCCACCCTAGTTAGCCCATGCGCACAAGAATGCAATGCATTCATAAATAAAGCAATGATATGCAAAGGGTAAATGACATAATAAAAGGCGTTGCAAAACATCATGGTAAAGGTAGCCTTCAGGCATTTCCCTCGAATAGAGGACTTTTAATCCACCCTAGTTAGCCCATGCGCATTATGTAACCATGCATATAAAATAAAGACAACAATAATATAGGACCTCGTATGCTCGATTAAACATATCTCACATTCAATCAAACATACTCCGTCTGGCGAGGCAAAACATCGTGGAAAATGTAGCCTTTTAGGCATTTCCCTCGAATAGAAGACCTTTAATAACCCCTAGTTAGCCCATGCGCACTATATCATCATGCATAAATAAGCAACATGCAGAAAGCAATAGCATACTAACGACTAAATCATGCTTAAAAGATAAATAACATGCTAGCAACCCAATCATGCTCGAATACAAGATTGGATGAAACAAAGTGTGTGAATCTCTCAAGTGATAGGTGGTATTGTATCCCGAGTGCAAACCGTAATACCGTCCATTCAGATTCGACTACAGAATTTACGTCCGAGTTTCCATCCGATATACCACAAGAGAGAACACATATTCCATTCATCCAAGGACCACAACATATATCAACAAACGACTCTCATGCGAAGGAATTCTAATAAACAACAAAAAAAAGATGAGAATAAATAAGAAGGGTGCCCTCAGGTCTAACCTCTTAGGTCGTCTCTCGAAAGTGCGTTACACGGCCGTCGGAAGGGTTGATGCTCCGCAACTCCTCTGGTTCACTAGTCCACTGCTTCCTTTCGCTGTTTCGCTGCTTGGGGCTGCTATTTTTTACTGCTATTTTCACTGTATTTTCTGGTCACTGTTTTCCGTATTCTGTTGCTGTTTTTGATGTATTTGGGCTGCTGTTTGGGTGTGATTTTCAGTGGTGTTATGGCGTAGTCTGAGGACTGTTTCGGTGAGGTAAAAGGGGTGAGTTTATGCGGCAATGGAGGGGGTCTTGAGGGATGAGTATTCGACTATTGCTGAGAGGGAGAAGAGAATTATTTGCTTCTTCCTTTTTTGCCTTGGGTGTGAATGCTAAGTTTATTTTTTTTTTGTTTTTGTGAGAATGAGCTAGGTGTGAAAGGTGGATTTGTGTTTCTTTTATAGGCAAAGGCTAGGGTTTCTCTTGTTTGAATAGGAATGGATCAAGTTGTTGGGATGTATGCCCTAGAGCTACATGTGATGTAAACGGCTTCATGTGTTTAGAAATAAAAGGATGCATTATTCATTTATCTAATTGTTTGTTCAATATCGCATATTGTATATCTTCATAAATACCGTAGATTACTTATGTACCTTCAGAATTGGTTTAAGAACGTCATGCACCAGAGGATTTAAGACTGAAGTTAGTAATCTTAAATAGTCCATAGAGAGCAAACAAACGGGTACTTTGTTTGTGGTTTATCTATAGCTGCGGTCCATTCTATATTTGGATGACGATCTTAATCCGGATCGTCCATGTAGAGACATGAGAATGGAGGCACCTTATATGATGTGATCATATAGGACTGGGCCTAGATAGAAATGACATTCTTATAATATCCGTTAAACAAAGAAAGTCATTTCGATCTACTTGATGGTCATATATGGATTGATCTTAATCTTGAGTATACTACGAACTCCTGCATAACGGGTTGTGTCCTTTGATTTACAAAGGTGAGGTTGGTGTTGCAATCCCAACCAATAACTACGTACTTTGGGGGCATAGTCTGTTATGTAGCTGGGAACGTTTTACATAGACATGGAATTCACTCATTCTTACGAGAAGTAGATGAGTATCTCTCTTAAGGGTTGATTCGGTACTTGAACGGTTTGAGCGCTCAAGTTTTCTATTACGAATAGAAAGATTAATATTCATAACAGTTGTGAATAAATCGTTCATTAGAGAATCAATGGTACTTAAGATAAAATAATTAGAGGGGTATAACGGACATTATGACCCGGCTCTAATTACGAGATATTCGTGAAGGATCAATTCGTATGCAATGACTATATCGGTGGACACCGACTTGTTCGGCTTATATTTTATCTACGGCGACGAGAGTGCAACTTCGGGTTTTTAGTGGAATAACCCGGAGTTAATAATTCGTAATATTTAATTAAGAGCTTAATTAATATTTCGAGATTATTGGATCTCAGAACCGTAGGTCCACTTGGTCCCCGTGCTAGCTCGATTTACTATAGCGGAGCTAATATAATTGGATGGTCCAATTATATACTCACAAAAGGAATAAATATTATTAATATGATTAATAATAATTATATCACACATGAGACTTTATATTAAAAGTTAATATAAAGTATTAATAATTATATATGATAATTATTAAATTAGAACATTAATTATATATGATATATAATAAGGCTAAGGATTATTACCAAGGTAGGATTCCTTATTGGATAAGGAATAGGATTTGTTTGTTTTGGAAACAAAATCAAATCCTAATTGTCCCCTACCTTGGCCGAATTTTGGAGTCATATTAGGGATAGGATTTGTTTGTTTTGAAACAAAATCAAATCCAATTAAATCCCCCTTGGCCGAAAATTTGGAGTCCTAAGGGAGTAGGATTTGTTTATTTTGGAAGCAAAATAAAACAAGATTCCTAATCCCTTGGCCGAATTCCATAGAGATTGGGAGACTAGTTGTTGATTTGTTTTATGAAACAAATTAACCATAAGTATAAAAGATAAATTATGATTTATTTTTAACACAAGTCATTAGAAACCCTAGCCTCCATCTCCTTCTCCAAGCTCTCAAGAGTTGAGAATTCTTTTGGTGTGTGTGATTATTCTCTAAACCGTTTAGAGATTAATTTGTGAGTGTAGCCCACACTACCCTCCGTTAGTGTCGAGACATAGTTCGGAAGACCTCGTGACGTTGAAAAACATCCCCAAATACTTAACACAAGTCACGGCAACCAGCCCCTGGAATCCCTGCAATTTGCGCAGATACAAGTTCTCAGGGAGCTCCGTTTTGTTTGGTTTTCATTCGGGATTTTGGGAAACACTTTAGGATAATTTTAGGGCTTGTGTTAGGATTGATTTTTGGAGAAAAATCAGATCTGAAATTGAGCAGTGAGTGGCGCAAATCAGACCTGAAACTGGGTGCAGTTCGCGCCCATAACGTGTCCAAAACAGTCCGTTATTTCACTGCAGTTCAAGGGCTGTTCGGGGACTGTTTCGGGGCTATTCCGGAGCTGAGATTTTGTCCAAAACATCAGTGAATCCACTGGTGTGGTTCGGCCAAGCAAAGGGAAGAGCAGAAATTTTTCAAGTTCGATCCGTGAGCCTAATCGCTTCCGCTGCGCGAGGGAAAGCGTTCCCTACAATTGGCATCAAGAGCGAGGTTGAAAAGTGCTCTTAACCCTTCACTTTTTCATTTAAAGTTTCTGTTTTATATGTTTATATGAGTTATAAATATGATATGCATGTTTAGATGAGTGGGCACATTGTGATATTCTTGTGAATGGTTTTGTTATTTCATGTGATGAATGGATTTTGCATTGGTCGTAAATTTTTCTGGCTCTTATTTTTGTAGTTGGTTTTGGTTTTGGGATGTAAGGCCATAAGGCCATTGTTTATATTTGTTGTAATTTTAATTTTCAATGTAAAGTTTCAATTCTTTGTAATTTGGAGCACCGAAGTCGCAAAGAGAGCCAACACCACTTTGGAGCGGGATTTGAAGGCCAAGGAATGCCTTGGTGAATCTTTTGTACTAATTAGATTAGTATAGAAAAAATAAGAGCCCGGTCAATGCAAAATAATTTTTATTATGTTATATGTATGTTTATTTCGAATTGTTTGAATAACATGTCATATAGCCTAGGGTGCCCACTCGTGCATTTTACTTGCCATAACATGTCATAGATGCATTATCATTATAGACATAAAATTATGATTTTATGTAATTTAAAATGTTTAAGTTAGAAAATGATATGCATTGAAATCATTAATTAGATTAATGGGAATAAGTGTCTAAAACTTGAATTCTAATATATTGGACTTAATTGGTGCATAATAAATTCCATTGGTATATAGGATGGAAACCCGGATATAAATTCCATAGCCGATTCCGTATGGACGGAATATGGTCTGCACTCGGGATACAATTCCACGTACCATTGAATTTTATAACGCACTAAGATTTATTAAAATGTTTAATTAAAATTTTGACCATTTAGAATTCCATGTTTTTAGACTTTTAAGTGCCTAGTATTTTAAGGGTTAAAATATTGTAGCTCACTTATACCACTCTAATTAAATTAGTTTAATAGAGTAAAACTGTTAGTAGAGACTAATAGGATATTAGTGACACAATTTTAATAGTTAAAATTGATTAGCTCACTTATGACGAACTAGTGTAAATAAATTATGCTTTAGCCGCCATAAGTTTATCCACACTAGTTAGGATAAAATATTAGATATTTTAGATAGAAACCTTAAGTTTAAAATAGTGAGTGGGAGAGGGATATACGACAGTACATCCCGCGATCTCCGTTGTTAGTCCAAAAACGTGAGATTCAAAAGGCGCCTCGAGACGGCTTTGTTTTCGTCCCCCTACGGATGGTGTCCATTTTGGGTCAATATCAAGTTTGGGTTCCGAAAGGATAGGGATCCTAGATGTATCTTGTGAACTGACCTACCCTACGGCGGCACTTCACTTGTTAAGTCAAAGAATCCCGAAACGGCGGGTTACACTCACAAAGGAGTTATTAACTGTTAATGAAACTCCTTGATCAAAAAAAACGGTAGTTGTTTAATATAGGAATAAGAGTTATTCCCGCATATATTAAAACAGCTGAGATTGTCTCAATCTATCATGCGAGTACTTGACCTACCCTACGGCGGCACTTACTTGTGGGATGATAGATCTCCGTGGCATAGTAATTCTTTTAGGTTTCTTATTCATTATTCATGGTTCATGCATCATGTTTAATTTTATGCCAAAATTCTTTGATGATTTTAATATGCGATGAATGAATGTTAAATGCATGTTTATTTTATTTTCAGCCATGGTTTCTCCAATTATTTCCATTCTCTCAAATGATAAGTTGACCGGAGAAAATTATGTAAAATGGAAAAGTAACATGAACGCTATCCTGGTCTGTGAAGACCTAAAGTTTGTCCTGACGGAGGAACGTCCTCCTGAGCCGGCAGAAATGCCGGCCAAGCTGTGCGCGATACCTATCAGAAATGGGTCGCAGCAAATGAGAAAGCCCGCTGCTACTTGCTAGCAGGGATGTCTGAGGTTCTTGCTGCAAAGCATGAACCTATGGCTCTAGCATCACAGATGATGGAGTCATTGCAGGGCATGTTTGGGCAACCTTCGGAGCGTCAACGCCATGAGGCCATGGTCTCAGCGATGACTGCTAGGATGAAGGATGGGACATCAGTCCGAGAGCATGTCTTAAGGATGATGACTTATCTCAATACTGCTGAAACCCATGGAGCTCGTATTGACGAGCGTAGCCAGGTGACCATGATCATGGAAACTCTTCCGAAGAGTTTCTTGCAGTTTAAGAGCAACTATGTTATGAACAAGTTGACTTTTACTTTGACCCAACTGCTAAATGAGCTCACCCATTACGAGTCCATGCTGGTGGATCCTCGTAAATCCAGTGCAGAGGCAAATGTTGCCGAATCTTCTAAATCTGCAAAGAAGAAGAAGAAAGGCACTGGAAAGGCTAAAGGTAAAGCCATGAAAAAGAAGAACAAGAAAGGCTCCAAGGATTCCAAGCCCAAAGGAAAATGTTTCCATTGCGACAAGAATGGGCATTGGAAAAGGAACTGTCCTAAATACCTTGCTGAGCTAAAGGAGAAAAAGGAAACAGGTAAATATGATTTACTCGTTATTGAATCTCTATTGGTGGAGGATGACAAATCCGCTTGGATTATTGATTCCGGGGCCACTAACCATGTTTGTTCTTCTTTACAGCTACTTGATTCATGGAGGGACCTTGCTGAAGGTGACTACACCATGAGAGTCGGGACAGGGGATGCCGTTTCAGCAAGAGAGCAGTGGGAGTTTCTAGTTTAAGTTTTATTAATAATAGTTATTTAAATTTGAACGATGTGTTATTCATTCCTGGTTTCCGCAGGAATCTGATTTCTGTTTCTAGACTTATGGATGATGGTTATTCTATTTCTTTTAATAGCAATTTGGTTATTATTGGTAGAAATGGATTGACTATATGCACAGGAAACTCAGAAAATAACTTGTATGTGTTAAGACCGTTAACGCATAAGTCACTGCTCAACACTGAAATGTTTAAGGTTGAAAAACCAAAATGAAACGGCAAAAGATTTCTCACGATGACACATATCTATGGCATCTTAGACTTGGTCACATCAACCTTGACCGAATAAATAGATTGATAAAGGACGGAGCCTTAAACCAGTTAAAGCTCGGGACTTTACCAGTTTGTGAGTCCTGTCTAGAAGGAAAAATGACCAAGAGACCTTTTTCTGGAAAAGGTATAAGAGCCAATCAACCACTAAAGCTAATACATTCGGACGTTTGCGGACCGATGAATGTAAAAGCCCGAGGTGGTTATGAATACTTCGTCACATTCATTGACGACTATTCAAGATATGGGTATGTCTACCTAATGCATCACAAATCAGATACCTTTGAAAAGTTCAAAGAGTATCGTGCTGAGGTTGAGAACCAATTAGGTAAGACAATCAAAACTCTACGATCGGATCGTGGAGGAGAATACCTCGACAGAGACTTCGAGGAATTCTTAGTTGAGCACGGGATAATATCCCAGCTCACAGCACCTGGAACACCACAACAAAATGGTGTTGCAGAAAGGAGAAATCGAACCCTACTAGACATGATAAGATCTATGTTTAGTTATAGCTCACTACCTAGTTCATTCTGGGGATATGCACTGC
Source organism: Zanthoxylum bungeanum (assembly GCA_019454045.1). Taxonomy (NCBI): domain Eukaryota; kingdom Viridiplantae; phylum Streptophyta; class Magnoliopsida; order Sapindales; family Rutaceae; genus Zanthoxylum; species Zanthoxylum bungeanum. Next base: position 63,025 of record SKCR01009389.1, read on the forward strand.
AAACCGCAATGTATATCCTTAATGTAGTTCCATCTAAGTCTGTTCCTAAGACTCCCTTAGAGTTGTGGAATGGTCATAAAGCTAGTTTACGACATTTCCGCATATGGGGTGTCCAGCACATGTGCTGAAGAATAAGACTACAAAGTTGGAACCACGTTCTCAGGTGTGCCTATTTGTAGGCTACCCGAAGGAAACTAGGGGAGGATTCTTCTACAGTCCCGATGATAACAAAGTATTTGTATCGACAAATGCTACGTTTCTAGAGGAGGACTACATGAGGGAGTTCAAACCTCGTAGTAAAATGTTACTCGAGGAGTTACTTACTGGTTCGACCAGCGCGCCATCGTCAACAAAAGTTGACAAATACATAGCACCTTCGACATCTGATAGTCAGATACTTCCAAGTCAGAATGATCTACCACCCAGACGTAGTGGGAGGGTTGTACGACAACCTGATCGCTACTTAGGGGTTGGAGAGGCACAAGTTGTCGCCTCCAGCGATGGTGTAGATGATCCATTGACCTACAGTAGTGCAATGGATGATCCTGACAAAGAAGAATGGCTCAAAGCCATGAACCTGGAGATGGAGTCGATGTACTCCAACTCAGTCTGGGAACTTGTAGACCAACCTGATGGAGTGAAGCCCATAGGTTGCAAGTGGATCTACAAGAGGAAGAGGGGATCAGATGGGAAGGTACAGACCTTCAAAGCTAGACTAGTGGCCAAGGGTTATACCCAGAAAGAGGGAGTTGACTATGAGGAAACTTTCTCGCCAGTAGCTATGCTAAAATCCATCCGCACTCTTCTATCCATAGCCGCATATTATGACTATGAAATCTGGCAAATGGACGTCAAGACTGCATTCTTGAATGGCAATCTTGATGAAAGTATCTATATGATACAACCAGAAGGGTTCACCGCCCAAGGTCAAGAGCAAAAAGTTTGCAAGCTGCAAAGGTCCATTTATGGACTCAAGCAGGCATCTCGATCTTGGAATATAAGATTTGATACAACGATCAAGTCTTATAATTTTGAGCAAAATGTTGATGAGCCTTGTGTATACAAGCGCGTCATTGACGGGAAGGTGGTTTTTCTTGTCTTATACATTGATGACATCTTACTCATTGGGAATGATGTGAGAATATTATCAGACGTAAAAACTGGCTAGCTGAGCAATTCCAAATGAAATATTTGGGAAATGCAAGTTATGTTCTTGGGATCCAGATACTTCGAGATCGCAAGAAACGACTATTAGCTATGTCTCAGGCATCCTACATCGACAAGATTCTTGTGCGATTCGGGATGCAGAATTCCAAGAAAGGCAATCTGCCTTATCGGCATGGAATTCATTTGTCGAAGGAACAGTCTCCTAAGACACCTCAAGTCGTTGAGGAAATGAGACATATCCCATACGCCTCAGCAGTTGGTAGTCTCATGTATGCCATGTTATGCACGAGACCGGACATCTGTTTTGCAGTGGGAGTAGTCAGTAGGTTTCAGTCAAATCCGGGATTGGATCACTGGGTGGCTGTGAAACACATTCTCAAATATCTAAAGAGAACGAGAGATTATATGCTAGTATATTCTGGAGAGGATATGATCCTAAGAGGATATACAGATTCTGATTTTCAGACAGATGTCGATTCCAGGAAATCAACATCTGGATCAGTGTTCACCCTAGGTGGTGGGGCTATTGTTTGGCGGAGTATAAAGCAATCTTGCATTGCCGACTCCACCATGGAGGCTGAATATGTAGCGGCTTGTGAAGCAGCTAAAGAAGCAGTCTGGCTCCGTAAATTCTTGGGAGATCTGGAAGTTGTTCCAGATATGGATAAACCACTCACCCTCTATTGCGATAATAGTGGAGCAGTGGCAAACTCCAAAGAACCAAGAAGCCATAAGAGGGAAAAGCATATAGAGAGGAAATATCATCTCATCAGGAGATAGTGCAGAGAGGCGACGTTACCGTCACAAAGATTGCATCCGCAGAGAACCTTGCTGATCCGTTTACAAAGACCTTGCCGGCTAAAGTGTTTGATGGTCACCTAGATGGTCTAGGTTTGCGAGACATGTCCCATTTGCTCTAGTGCAAGTGGGAGATTGTTGGGATGTATGCCCTAGACGGCTTCATGTGTTTAGAAATAAAAGGATGCATTATTCATTTATCTAATTGTTTGTTCAATATCGCATATTGTATATCTTCATAAATACCGTAGATTACTTATGTACCTTCAGACTTGGTGTATGAACGTCATGCACCAGAGGATTTAAGACTGAAGTTAGTAATCTTAAATAGTCCATAGAGAGCAAACAAACCGGGTACTTTGTTTGTGGTTTATCTATAGCTGCGGTCCATTCTATATTTGGATGACGATCTTAATCCGGATCGTCCATGTAGAGACATGAGAATGGAGGCACCTTATATGATGTGATCATATAGGACTGGGCCTAGATAGAAATGACATTCTTATAATATCCGTTAAACAAAGAAAGTCATTTCGATCTACTTGATGGTCATATATGGATTGATCTTAATCCTGAGTATACTACGAACTCCTGCATAACGGGTTGTGTCCTTTGATTTACAAAGGTGAGGTTGGTGTAGCAATCCCAACCAATAACTACGTACTTTGGGGGCATAGTCTGTTATGTAGCTGGGAACGTTTTACATAGACATGGAATTCACTCCTTCTTACGAGAAGTAGATGAGTATCTCTCTTAAGGGTTGATTCGGTACTTGAACGGTTTGAGCGCTCAAGTTTTCTATTACGAATAGAAAGATTAATATTCATAACAGTTGTGAATAAATCGTTCATTAGAGAATCAATGGTACTTAAGATAAAATAATTAGAGGGGTATAACGGACATTATGACCCGGCTCTAATTACGAGATATTCGTGAAGGATCAATTCGTATGCAATGACTATATCGGTGGACACCGACTTTGTTCGGCCTTATATTTCATCTACGGCGACGAGAGTGCAACTTCGGGTTTTTAGTGGAATAACCCGGAGTTAATAATTCGTAATATTTAATTAAGAGCTTAATTAATATTTCGAGATTATTGGAGCTCAGAACCGTAGGTCCACTTGGTCCCCGTGCTAGCTCGATTTACTATAGCGGAGCTAATATAATTGGATGGTCCAATTATATACTCACAAAAGGAATAAATATTATTAATATGATTAATAATAATTATATCACACATGAGACTTTATATTAAAAGTTAATATAAAGTATTAATAATTATATATGATAATTATTAAATTAGAACATTAAATTATATATGATATAATAAGGCTAAGGATTATTACCAAGATAGGATTCCTTATTGGATAAGGAATAGGATTTGTTTGTTTTGGAAACAAAATCAAATCCTAATTGTCCCCTACCTTGGCCGAATTTTTGGAGTCATATTAGGGATAGGATTTGTTTGTTTTGGAAACAAAATCAAATCCAAATTAAATCCCCCTTGGCCGAAAATTTGGAGTCCTAAAGGGAGTAGGATTTGTTTATTTTGGAAGCAAAATAAAACAAGGATCCTAATCCCCCCCTTGGCCGAATTCCATAGAGATTGGGAGACTAGTTGTTGATTTGTTTTATGAAACAATTAACCATAAGTATAAAAGATAAATTATGATTTATTTTTATACACAAGTCATTAGAAACCCTAGCCTCCATCTCCTTCTCCAAGCTCTCAAGAGTTGAGAATTCTTTTGGTGTGTGTGATTATTCTCTAAACCGTTTAGAGATTAATTTGTGAGTGTAGCCCACACTACCCTCCGTTAGTGTCGAGACATAGTTCGGAAGACCTCGTGACGTTGAAAAACATCCCCAAATACTTAACACAAGTCACGGCAACCAGCCCCTGGAATCCCTGCAATTTGCGCAGATACAAGTTCTCAGGGAGCTCCGTTTTGTTTGGTTTTCATTCGGGATTTTGGGAAACACTTTAGGATAATTTTAGGGCTGTGTTAGGATTGATTTTTGGAGAAAAATCAGATCTGAAATTGAGCAGTGAGTGGCGCAAATCAGACCTGAAACTGGGTGCAGTTCGCGCCAATAACGTGTCCAAAACAGTCCGTCATTTCACTGCAGTTCAAGGGCTGTTCGGGGCTATTCCGGAGCTGAGATTTTGTCCAAAACATCAGTGAATCCACTGGTGTGGTTCGGCCAAGCAAAGGGAAGAGCAGAAAAAATTTTCAAGTTCGATCCGTGAGCCTAATCGCTTCCGCTGCGCGATGGAAAGCGTTCCCTACACAAGTAATTATGGGGGGAATATTTCTAATTAGTGTTTCACAAGGAAAATATCTAGTTAATTGGGGACATGATTTGGCTTAATTAGGAAGATCATATATTTGATTTTATTTAATTAGGTATGTGAATTATTTAGATTGGGATGTGATTTATTTAATTTAGGAAGGATATTATTTTAATTTGTGACATGTTTTAAATGTTTTAATTATTTTTGGGTGGGTTTTGGTGGGCTAAATGGGCTTGGGCGTGAGGCTAGCAACAAAACCAGAAGTACCGACACCGTTCGAATGCCTATTCAAACGCTACACAAAAGTCCGCAATCTGCTTGACGTTCGAACGTGTTCACGAACGCAGCACGAACGAAAGTAGTGAACATGTGAATTGAATCAGATGACATACTTATTCTGAATTTCCCCTTCCGACATTCGTTTCCCGCGACTTTCGTGACTTAAAAGGCAGTGTCTCCAAATGAGACTCATCATAGGGACTTACATGCAAAAATGCAGTGCCTACACACAGGAATTGGGACGAGTCTGAAAGGAATATGCACCTAGTATATGGCGGTGGCAATCTTGGACTAATGAAGAAAGTTTCAAAGGCTGTACAGGAAGGATGTAGTCAAGTTCTGGGAATCATCCCAAAACCCTTGGCAGAGGCGGATCTTATAGGATCATCAAACGGAGAAGAACTAATCGTGCCAGGTATGTTTGAATGACTGGTGGAAATGATTAATCGTGTTGATGCTTTTATTACTTTGCCAGGTGGTTTGGGTACGTTGGAGGAGATTTTTACAGTGTTATCTTGGGCGAACTTGAACATACACCAGAAACCAATTGGACTGTTCAACGCAGATGGATTTTATTGATTTTCTTTGTGGATTTCTTGATGATGCCCGGAGAAATGGGTTCGTGTCAAAACCTTTAAAAGAACTCCTCTTCACTGCCAGAATTGCGCAGAATTTAATTGACCAAATCTTAGCCTATGAACCACAAATTGACCTTATCATTTCCAAGATAAATTTGTTCGATGATGATCGTGGTAAGAAGCGTCGAATAAATCTGGATCTTAACCTTTAAATTTCCCATTTAGATGTAGAATTTCAGCTAATCAGATACTATCTTCTGAACTCATTTTCTTCTTTTTAAAACATTGGGGACAATGTCTCATTTAGGTTTGGGGGAGGGGAATAGTTGATTAGTATCTTGTTTTGAATAGTTATTTTTATTTTATTGTTTTAGTCAAAATTTTCAAAAAATTCAAAAAAAATGAAATTTTTTTTTACAAAAATCAAAAAAATATTTTGTGTTTTTGTGTTTTTAATTTGATTAATTGGGTGAAATTGGTATGAGATAGCTGTGTAAAGAGTTTCTACTCCTGAGACGTATCTCAACCTATTTCGAAACAAGTTAATTTTTGTTTATTTCTTTTTAAATTATTTAATTTGTGAGTTCTCCATAAAACTGATTAAAATGGATCTTCATATGCTCAGTTGACAGATATTATCAACATACATAGTAACATACGGACATAATTTGTAATTGACGAGTTTGTAATATTCAGTGCTCTAGTTTAATTGGAGAAAACATCTAAAAAAGCGATGGGATAAAAAAATATATATGAGATCCGAGTTATTAAGTCTGTAAGGGTGTCTTAACACCTAGTGCCATAAAACCAATTGGTTGGGAGCCACTGGCCCAACGCTTGCTACATGGATCAAAGATGTTACAAAATATATATATATATATATCTGAAGTCCGAGTAATTAAGTCCGTATGGGTGTTTTAACACCTAGTGCCCTAAAGCCAACTGGTTTGGGAGTCACTGGCCTAAAGCTCGCTACATGGATGGAAGATATTGTACATAAATAAATAAAAAAAATCAGAAAAGTATTCCATTGCTAAAAATAGGTGTGTATTCTGATACAACTTTAGGAAAAAAATATTACTCTCTTCTCAACTACTATTATGACTATTGTGGGAAAAAAATGAGTTGATTACTATTTTTTTAGCTGTGTATATGGAGAATGGTAAAAATGATCGGAGAATTTACTTATTCTGTAATTTAGAAAGAAATAAAACAACTCTAAACTTGGATAAGAAGTTTCACCTGGTTAGTCACTAACTTCTTTATTCTATTTTCTCTTGTCTTTTTATTTTTTTGTGCATTAGTTTTTCTATTTTTTTACTTTTGTAAAACGTTTGTGGGTATCGTTGCTGTTAGCCCTCACGAGACTACAACTCGTCCACTAGGGACACATAGGGGTTTAAAGGCTTGTTGCATACGCTAAATGCAACTGTGATCCCTACAAAAGTGGCTTAGCTTAATTTTATTTTAAAGATGTTTATGTTATTTTATTTTGTTCTTTTGCTCGAGGACTAGCAAAATGTTAGGTTTGGGGGTGTGATGAGTGGTAAATATATCAGTATTTTCCTACTATTTTGACCTAATATTTTGTATAGATTCTTGAGTTTTGTGAATATTTTGATGTGTTTTGTGTTATTTTGTAGATAAATAAAGTTTCAGGACTCTCTGAAGGTGATTCTGGGCCAAAATAGTGAAAAATGACAAAAAAGGGGTAAAATTGTAATTTGGCGCATCGCGACCGCTAACGTGTGCCGCTTTATGCTAAAATATGCCATGCCATATGTCACAATATGAGAAGTCTGCTAACATGTGCCGGATGCTAACCTGTGTCTGCCACGTGTCAACATCAGAGCAGATCCGCTAACGTGCGCCGTGCCACGTGTCACTATCACATGCTACCGATATTCGCCATCGCCACGTGTCGTCTACGTGTATCCACATGTCAGCCATGTGGCATCCACATTAGGCACTTGCCGAGTCAGCGTGCCACGTGTCAGCCACGTCATCATCAGCCAATCATCTCGTGACACGTGTCGTAATCACACGGTGCCAACAATCAACATCACCACGTGTTAGCCACGTCATCGCCACATCAGCACAATTATTTAATTAATCATCCAAATCTGCCACATGTCAACATTCTATTGGGCATGTGCCGCGTCAGCAGATAAGAGATCAAAGCAGCCAATGAGCGTCTGCCACGTCAGCGAGTCGCGACGTGCAAAAGTTGTCGCGTCGCGACGCGTAGCACCTATCGACCCCTATAAACTCTGCTCGAAATTTCAGTTTAAGATGTACCTTCCTTTCTGTAATTCTCTGATAATACTAAGGAGTTTGTATCTAGTTTATTTAAATTTCAGTTATGTAATTAATTTTATTTACTTTTTGTAATAGTAATTTACTTTCTTTACTTTTTCAGTTTTTACTATTCAGCAATAAGGAGGTAACTTCCCCCTGCTAGGGTGAAAGGTAAAAATTTTATTATTGCTATTTAGATTAATCTCCCTTAATTATAATATTATAACTATTTAAAACCTCACTTAATGAGGATACCGCTAAATTGGCCGGTTGGTAATTGATTTTAAATTGGTTTTAACCTGACTAAGCATGGATACCGCCCGGTTGGTCGGTTGGTAATTAATTATTAATTTGACTTAATCAGGTTATCGCCTACATGGCTAGTTGGTAATATCACACAAGTTAATATATTATATTAAATGAGAGATCTAAAATAGTAGTAATAAAAGTGGATCATTTAACCCTAGCATTTTCTTTAATTGTACTTTTCCCTTTTTAATTTCCAGCATTTACTTTTCAGCATTTTAATTTATGTCTTTTATTTTTAAGTTTTTACTAGTTGTAAATATGAGTCGTAGCTAAGCTCGTTATCTGGGGTTATGATGAATTCCAATATCATCGGTTTATAAGGGGTTATTTTATAGTTTGGGTAATATAATGATTTAATTATTAAGTCTTAAGCTTAATGCTTCTTGTTAACTGGCCATTAATAAGATTGATCTGGTAAACTTAAAATAAACTTGACAAAGGAATTTTAGGTTTTAGCCTTAGACTTAATAGCCCATGATCTTCCTTGAGGATAGATAACCCTTTAATAGATTTCCTTAATGGATAGACATATATACATGTTGGG
>SKCR01009390.1:0-91208 GCA_019454045.1 Zanthoxylum bungeanum
ATATCCATCCGATATGCATTATTCATTCAACACAACCATGTATTCACACATATAAGCATGTTATCAATCAATCTAATCAAATTAATTAATCTGATAATTAGGTGATCATCCAATGTTCAAACAACGATTTGATTTTGATCGAGTCAAACTCGTTTTTGCGAATAAGTACTTAAAGTACGAATTCATGAATTAAATTAAACTACATTATTAAATCTAATTTAACATGTACTTAATACTAATTCACTATTCGATTCCAAATTGAACATTACACTTTATTTAATAAACCTTTTACGATTTAAATAAATCCAAATCTAATCGTAACGCGTCTCAAAGACCGATTAACGTCCAACGTCAATTCAATTAAAGTCCAATGGGCTTTTGATTGATTTCTTAAGGCATGGACTTTTGGTCAACTCGGGTCAAACCGATAACCAAAGTCCAATCCGGGATTTACCCCATAAGCCCATAAATCAATCTTGGCCCATTAGGCCCAATTGAACTTTAAAGGTTCATTAAGTCGCATTTGGGCTTTATGGTTAAGGTTTTAGGCCCAATTGGATCCAATCCATTTGGCCTAAACCAACTTGATAAATCAAGCCCAATTGGCCCAAATACAACATTAAAAGCCAAATCCAATTTAAAGCCTAAATAACTAAATTACATGAATCCAATTCCGCAAACTTAATTACCTAAAGTGCGTTACATGATTAATCGACTAAAACAATATTTCTAAAACACAATATTACTCCAATTAATCATGCTAAATTCATTATCACATGTCCAACACATAAATTGAAAAATCAAACCCATTTACATGCTTTCATGCTCTCGGCCAAGGGAGTGATTTTATGTCAATTCGGTTTCAATCCAATTAATCCGCAATCGACATTAAATACATATCCCGAATGATTTCCAACACATCCAATTATCAAAAATCAAAACTTACCAAGACATTAGGGCATATACACATTCGGCCAGTGAGGGAATTTGGGGTTTTTGTCCGATTCGAAATCCAATCCAATTCGATTCAAATTAACGTCAACCTAATTGATTCTAACTCATCAAATGAATCAAAAATCAAAAAATCCAAGATCCAAAATTACCATATATAATTCGGCCAAGGTGTCCATTTTGGGGAAAATAATTCCAAATCATTTTTCAACAAATTGATCCAACCAATATGCAATTAAACATCATTTAAACATGCTCAATCAAACAATTTAACCAAATCATGCTCAAAATCAATTTACCCCCAAATTTTAAGCCCTACAAATTTCATGCTTGCAACTATAGCTCTTGATGCCATTGTTGAGTTTCTATTAGGTCCCAAGATCAAATCTAAGCATGAAACAATGAGTGAACACATCAACGGAGGTAGCGGAATACTCACATCGATCGGTTGAGTCGATTTGGAGACGATTCGAAGCCAAAAAGTCCACTGCCTTACACGCCCACTGCAGCAGTCCACTCTTTAAAAATTTCAGTTTTGAGCTGAGAAAACGGAGCTCCAAGCCTCGTCCGACGGATCCCGGCTCATGGGTGAACCTCCCTACCACCTTCGCAAGACTCGTATGTGTGCTAGCACATGAATTTTTGCCACAAAAACCCACCCTTGCTTCCCTATAGCTCACGTTTTTCTGGTTCAAAAACAGTCCCATTTGTGTGTTGGGCGTGAGGAAGAAGAGAGGAATGAGAGAGAGAGAAAATGTGTTAAGTGTTGGAGAAAGCATTTACCAAATGCCTTTATATATTTTCCAAGAAAAAATAATAAAAAACAATTACTTATTTGATTTAAATGAAAACCAAAAGTAAAAGTTTTCCCTCCAATCACTATTACAACAACTTGCATCACTATTCACATGTCATTCAAGTCAAATCTACTTTATGTCATGTGTCAAGTCTTTTCAATCAATCAATCTCATCAATCAATCACATCACTCAAAGTGACGTTTGATTTGACGCTTGATGCGACTGATTGATTTGACGCTTGATGCGACTTGCGACGCCGCACTCGAATTCAAAATACGAATGCGCTCGCAATCACACTCGGGCTCGGGTTCGCTAATTCCAAATTAACGATTTTTCCGTCGCGTCGTAATTAAGTGATTACGCCTAGCGAATTCACTATTCACGTCGCTAACGAATTAATTCTAAATTAATTCGTTCGCCCGAATTAAAATCCAATTTTAATTCCGCGTCGAAATTTAATTTCGTTTAATATATCGAATATATTAATTCATCGATTAATTCCAAATTAATCATTATCTCTCTCTCGACGATATTTTATCCTAGATAAAATATCTCCGTAATTAATCCTAGATTAATTTTCTCTCTCTTCTATATAATCCCAGATTATTCAAGAGTGCGAGTTGTGCGTCATCGGTGGATTATCGGGAAGCGACCCATGAGATCTCCGGATAAGTTGGCTATAAATACGGTCGTCGGTGTAACCGAATCACGTACGTACAAGTACTACGTTCTACTACCGATTTATGCGACAAGGTCAACTCCTAGCAAAGCACCAAGTCAACCCAATTCTCCGGACATATCCTTTTAAGAATATTTAGATCTATATCAAGCGTAGTATACTCACGTATTGTGCATATCGGCCCAGTATCGGATAGTCACGTGTTAGGGCTGGGGCTGGATTAGTGTCTGCCCCGTCCGAAACACATATCGGATGTCTGGTAACTAGTCTCTATAATCGGATATTCATGACCTGGTCATAATATCACGATTGGATGCGCATCACTTAAGAGCACTAATACCGTATCCTGCGTGACATCATCTCCATAATGACTGGAGTGATACTTCCGTCTCGACATCACATCCAATACTCTACGACTCTCTGATAAACCCAGAAGTGGTAGACACAGAACCGGTCAAAGCCCCCAACCACCAAATCCAAAGTTTATCGATTATCGTAAGTATCAGCGATGCAAGTCTCAGGTAAGACTATACACACCTACCTCGATTTCGGCCTCCCATAGACACATATTCATAATACCAATGGGATTCCGAAGGGGTCTATCCAGAGCGAAGCTGTTTCCCGTACCATCGGTGAAACACGACCTCCTATCGCACTTGCATAAGTCTCCAACACTTATATATATGAGAACTATGCCGTTGTGCCCTCACAACGCGCACAAGTGCAATACTACTAGCCTATTCCGCATTATCGATGTCCAGTCTCGATAATACTACGGCTAGGGATATTTAATGATTAATCCTTCGTGGACTGATACTGTCTCATATCATCTCAATCCAGGAACTAATCATAGGGACCTCTCTTCATTTATATATCTATGGTGATCTAATCACAAATGATGAGAGTGCAATTTCCTTGTTACATAGTTAATTTGCTACAACAACACAATGATCTGTGCAAATAGTGACGCTATGGGTCATATTATCCAACATAAATAAATATGTTTATTTAATTAATCCAAGAAAAAGTTTTGAAATCGGAAAATTTGATTTTCCACCGCTTCCGCTGCGTTACCAATATTCCCCCTAAAATCCCCAACAATCTTCACATCCGGATAATATAATATAATATGAATCCATATTTTTTTTTTTTTTGCTTATATTTATATTTTTATAAAATATGAGATCCGGATTATATTTATAGATTATGGAAATCTGGATTCGGAAATCTCCCACAAGGATCCAAATTTTTTATTTTATGATCAAGATCTAGAAAAAATTATCCATATCCAAATATGGGTGTATTTGGTTTGGATCTATGCGTTTAGATAATATAGATATATATTTTATTAAAATATGAATCCATATTTTTTTACTAATATTATATTCTTTAAATTCGTGATCCGGATTATATTTATAGATTCTAAAACTCTAGATCCATAAATCTCTCATTACGATTCGAATTTTTTATTTTGCGACTTGGATCTGGAAAAATTATCCAGATCCGAATACGAGTATACTTGGTCAAGATCTCCACGTCCAGATAATTTATATATATATATATATATATATATATATATATATATATATATATATATATATATATATATATATATATATATTTGCTTCTATTTAAATTTTTAAATTCCAGATTCACATTATATTTATAGATTATGGAAATCTTGACTCAGAAATCTCCCATGAGGATCCAAATTTTTTATTTTGTGATCTGGATATGGAAAAAATTATTTAGATCCGAATACATGTATAATTGGTCTTAATCTCTATGTCCAGATAATATAGATATATACTGTTTTAAAATCTGAATCTAAATTTTTATGCTTATATTTATATTTTTAAAATTCTAGATCCGGATTATTTTTATTGATTTTGAAAATCTAGACCTAGAAATCTCTCACTAAGATCAGAATTTTTTATTTAACGATCCAAATCCGAATATCCAGGATCCTAATATTTTTTGTTGTTTGAGCTCTAAGAAATTTGGAAATCTTACAAATGGGTCCTTTTAACTAAAAATTAATTTCACAAGATTTTAATTTCCATTACATTTCACCAAATCAAAGTGTAATAAATATCACTCTTGCTTTGAACATATGAATTAGATAAACTAATTTTACAATAATATGATAACTGAACTAACTTTTGATAATTAATCGACTTAAAGGTAATTTAAAGTTAATAGTGAAATGAGTTTCTTTCTTTCTTTATCCAATAACCCTTTCCTTGAGCTAAACGCAAAGAATAAAGGAATCATTTTCCATCTATCGATCCTTGTCATCTTTTTATCCAAAAGCAGCTTCTACTTTTCATTTAGGTTTGTTGTGGCACTTTGTTTCTGGCCTTGACAGTGGCAGACATGAGATACTTATATAATCTTCTCTTTCTTTTTTTATGAAAATTTATTTTTCAAATACTAACAAATGTCCTAAGCATATTAATTAAAGACCCATTTTTTGAAAATTTTTATGGAAAAAATAAAAAATAATTAATATTTTGATATTTTTTTTTCATTTTCCATAAAAATGATTTGAAAATTTTTAAAAAATAAATCCTTAATAAATACTCTTACAAACACTCGTTAACATAACCCTTATTTATTTATTTTTTCAAACACGCGTGCATACATTTATGCCTAGAAGCCCAACCTTAAAGGCCAATTTAAAAAAAAAAAAAAAATCAGAAGTGTTGTAAATAATGACTGATGCGCAAATATTGTCCAAGTGATGATGATGATTAGACGTGACTGCTTTAATTGAGGTTTTTTGTGAGTGAAAATAATAAATAAATAAATGAGGGGTAAAGCCTTAATGTTAATCATCATATATCAGGGTGTTAAATTTTTATTAAATTTTTAAAACTGAAACCTGCAATTCTGTTTTTAGCTTGTAATTTATTAGTTTAATACATTAATTGTTCTTATAAGTATGCTATGTGTTTGTCAATAAATTAGACCATCCATATTAGAAAATAAGGCTCATATTTATTTCTAATTTACTTTTACTTTATTTTGTTTTATTTTTCAATAATTATGATAAGATAAAAGAGATAAATTAGAACCTGAAGTTCTAACTCATTAATTAATTTTTAAATTAGAACCTAAAGTTTTAAATCGACAAAACAATTATAAAACCCGAAGTTCTATATTTACGTTACAATTAAAGAACCTGAAGTTTTAACCACATCAATTAAATTTTAGATTAGAACCTAAAATTTTAAATCTACCATAGAATCTGAAGTTCTCAAGCTATAATATTTATTAACTTGAAGATCTAAATATATTCATGATATTTTTTACATCGTAATTATTTTTGTATGATATTTATTATTATGACACTTATATTTCTTTTCATATTTACAAGGACCTTTGAAAATGTAAAGTCTTATAAACTTACAAATTTCCACACTTTAAATTTCCAAAGTACACCTTTGGGGAATTCGAGCTACATCAAGGGATGTATGACATATGGGAAAAGGCGAAACTCGTGACACACCCATATCTGGTGTCATTATCAAACCCCCAGGCTGGAGCATCAACACCTACTGACTTACACCTTTGGGGAATCAAAACGAGAAAACATGTGTAGCGTTTGACGCCTCGGACATCCATAGCACGCTCAGCGAGAGAGTTGGGGGCGTTTGGTGCCCTAAGGTAATCATAGCACGTATGGGTTGAAGATAGCTGCGATACCACGATACCTTCTGGGTTTGCATAGCAGTGGGAAGGCCCATGGGCCTCCGTGGCGTTTGCATCATTAGGATAGGCCTAGCACTGAGAATGGAAATGCCCTTGTGGCGTTGGCCATCCTACTTCGGACCTGTCAAGCATAGCACAAGGAAGGCAGGAAGGCCTCTGTGGCGTTTGCGGGATTGAGGTTTTTTATTCCTAGCATGAGGACATTCCTTGTGGCGTTGGTCACCTCTTCGGTCTGTAGCTCGGTTCGCCAGACATTGGACTGAAAGGTTCAAAATTGTTGTTTTGGGTAAAGTGGCGCAGGACACTTTCTTAAGTTCCCTCGCTGTTTCTTTTGGGCCAATACAAGGTATTTGATACGTCACCTCTGTTGTCTTTATCTTTTATTTTTTATTTTTATTTTACTGGACAACTTGGTGTGGGATGCGATTACCAATGTCCAACGAGATGGCCGAAGGTTGAAGATCTTAACACACGCATATATATATATGCATTTCTCATACTTCCTCCTACCATAGCCATGCTTTCTTACAATGTCATACATGTGTATGTATATATTCATGCATATGAGGAATTAAGGATATATCAATTCTATGAGGAATTAATGATATATCAATTCTAATCCTTGCATACTTCCATCTACAATGGTTTTATGATCTACATACTCAGAATATAATCAACATATTTTGCTCACACTTAGACAAACTTAAAGTAACATACATTTATCATGCCAATAATTTATATACGCATATAATTCTTATAACCACTTACTTATTCCTTACTTGTATTTGTATATACTTACAAGGCTCTACTGCTATATCTCTCTATACACATATACTGAAATTACAAATCCTTTAACTTCTCTATCATATTAAGTTCCCAAAGTATAGATGCTCACATATTTATTACTTATGTGTTGACTTCTCATTGCATACTTTTACAAATATCGAAAC
Source organism: Zanthoxylum bungeanum (assembly GCA_019454045.1). NCBI lineage: Eukaryota > Viridiplantae > Streptophyta > Magnoliopsida > Sapindales > Rutaceae > Zanthoxylum > Zanthoxylum bungeanum. Next base: position 7,093 of record SKCR01009390.1, read on the forward strand.
ATATGTTTTTGCTTAATCAAATACATACAAGCAATATATATACACACACACACACACACACACACACACAACACACCCTTATTTCTCCATGTAACGTACATGCATTTGCTTATACATGTATGCATTCGTGTTTTTGTTTCCGTGTTCTTCTACATGCGCCAGTACATATATTTTTGTCTCCTTACAATTTATCATTTTTTAAACTTTAATCTCAATCCATAGGGTGTAGTTTCTACAACCCCCAAACCCAAGTATCTTTATATTATACTCATAAGTATTTCCTCGTATTTCATGGATCACAAATACTTTATCATTCTTATACTTTCAATTTTAGGCTTAGTAATATCTTACTTGTATATATATACACACACACACACACACTCTGCTATATGGTTATCCCTATACTCATAGCATTTCTTTACTATCTAAATTGGAACAAAACACATAGCACAAGTATTCATCGCATGAGTTAATTACCTAGCTAGGCGGACACTCATAATTCCGGTCCGATCTGTCAAAATAAATAACAACACAGGGTCAGAACCGCCATTTACAAAACTTCCTACTCATCTATAATAAACTTCTGGGCTTTCCCGAAATACACGAACCCTCTCCGATCCTATGGTTTAAGTTTCATTACTCTAATATATCCTTATACACTATTCTAAACTATCTATATGACTTATATTCTCATTTTACGCGTTTGCGGTAAATCTTGCGGAAAAGTTTCCGCAAACGCTACGAAAGGGTCTTGAACCCTCCGGAGTTATTCAGAATGACTTAATTACCCTCACAATAGCATATTTATATAATCGTCATAATTACGGTCATCTATGTTTAGTCGCGCCAGAAACTCTGTTTTACGGGTAACTCGCTAATTCTATCGGATCGATCAAATTTATTTCGTTTCTGCCCGGATTCTACCACATACATCATTTTGACATATAATAACTCATCCAATTCATTTCATGTCAATTCGTTACACTACGGAACTACTGGAAGCATCCGAATATATAACTGTAAACTTTAAAATAGAGCATTCTTAACGGAGAGTCGTACCGAAATTCCGAGGGCATATTCGGAATCCCAACGGTCATACGAACGCGCTGGTGTCGTCGGAATTTCATTCGGAGCTACTGTTCACCATAGGTCACTATTCATTCGAATCTACCTTCCTCATTTTACGTGCCACCGAGCACGGATCGGGAAAACTGTCACCACCATCTCGTAGTACTTGTTGAGGGCTTCGATTTGGCGGGTGGCTCGGGTCGTGAAATGAACCGATGAGCCGGAACCATCAAACCCACATGCGTGACCTTCCTCCCAATTTTCTCACCGCTGCCGGCGTTGTTTGGCCGATTGCTGGTCACCAGCTTACTCCCCATCACCGGAAGATCCAAACCTCACCGGTGCGCCACTGCACCTCCAGCCAGATCACCGCCGGTGCCACTTTTTTCCCTCTCTCTCTCCTCACGCCATTTCCCCATGCTTTCTCTTCTTATTTTGTTTTTTGTTTATCCTTCTTTCTTTCTTTCTTTCTTTTTTTTTTTTAAATAAGTAATAGTAGTAATAATAATAATAATAATAATAATAATAATAATAATAATAATAATAATAATAATAATAATAATACAAAATATCATCACCCATGAATTACCAAAATCTGAGATTTGAAGCCCTTCCGATGTGATTTTCGAAAAGTGTTCCACACGAAAGTTTTTCTTCTCGGAAAAATGAGTCCGATGGTTCAACAATCAACTCAATCGGAGTTCGTTTTCTATTTATATGACCAAAATTGTAAACTTTACGCGTTTTACAGAAATCGCGTAACTGACTTTTGATCCCACGCGTTTTCCAACGTGACGAATATTCATAATATATTATTCCAACCCATATAACATTGCTAGAACTCTTATTTCTTTATTATCATCCTGATCCGAGACTATAATGTCAGTCCGAGTATCTTCCAGAACAGTCCTGAAAATCTGGGATGTTATAGGTTATGTCCCACCGAGGCCTGGTTATGTTAGTTTGCATGGGGTCAGAGTTTCTCCCCAATGGCCAAGTTTTGAATGGCAAAATGAGGGAATATTCCTTTATGGCCAAATTATTACATCCGCTCGGGGTCGGGTTAGGTCTCATCGAGGCCTTATTATGTTTGTTGGTATCGGGTTGGAATTTCTCCCCTATGGCCAGGTTTTGAATGGCACAATGAGGGAACACTTCCTTGTGGCCAAATGATTATATCAGCTCAGGACCAGGTTACATCCAGCCGATGCCCTATTTCTGTGTTGGCGCAAAGAGGGATCATTTTCTTGCGGCCAAGTGACTTAGATAACTTGGAGTTGGTCTTTACCCCAAGGCATTTCTTCGTCATATCAGTTCGGGGTAGGGTTACGTCCCATCGAGGCCCTGTTGCTGAATGATAGCCTGATGATGGGTGTTTTTCCTCATGATTTATTTTTGTTTTATAGGTCTTTGTAGATCATTCCCTTCCGGGATAATAGCATGTCAATAACATGTATCATCCCGATGTGGCACAAGATAAGTTTCTTCAAGCGGAGAAGCATAAGGATGGATAAATCAAAGTTAGTTCAAGTCGAATTCTTCAGTCCGAGAGGGCTTAGTGGAAGAGATAACCAAGTTATGGATCAGAAGTAGAAGTACTCGATCAAGATTGTGAGCCTAATGTTGATTTTTATGAGAAGCAGAAATGAAGCTTGCAGTTGTGGCATCGTTAAAAGGTGGGGCAGACTTGAGATTCTGGAATTGATAAAGATTGAGCATCAGCGTGAGAAGGAACCACTATCATTTTTATAGTTCTTGGCATCAACTCACTAACTCATTGATACCGAGAACTATGACACATATGTTGATGGTGATTTTTAGACCCGAGGAACTCTAAAGCTTGAAGATGGATATAATAGGGTTTTCACCTAACAGATGAAAGTCCAAGGTCTTCATTAGGATGAGAGATAAGAAATGGGGATTCTGAGCTTGACCCGACCTAATGAAAAACTATTGTGACTATCAACGTGACCTTATAAAAGAAGAAAAGTCAGAATCATCCTTGGAAAGAATACCAACATCAGATTCTGAAATCAGACTCAGAAATTAGACTTAGTATCAAACTCTTAAAGCAGACTCGACATTGGGCTCGGCATTCAGATCCTCTTATCAGACTTTGAATCAAGCATCATATCAGCCTCAAAAATCAGAATCGACTAGGCAGACCAGACCTAGTAAATAAGTGAGGAAGGAGACTCATCATCATTCACCTCAATATGTCGACCTAAGGACTGAGGTTGGGATTATGGTATCGTGCTTACATACGAATGACGTAAGCTCTACGAGTAAGTTCGAGCCTTTAGAAGGCTGATACGATGAGAGTATGTCAGAGGCTTACCTATTGATGCATGGAACAACTTGAGAGTGGTAGAAATGCAGGTTGTCACATGGACAGAACGTGTAGTAGAGGGTAAAGGTGACTATGATGATGTATTAGATGGCAGAGGGAGGTTGTGTCATGCTGCCAGAACTACTATTTACAGAGTAGTTAGGAAAAGGAGCATTGGAGACAATAGCATGATGACGTGAGCTAACTTCATGAGTTGGTGTAATAATAGGTTTAGAAGCCTATATAAAGAGATTGAGAACTGAGATTTAGGTGATCATTCATTCATTAATTGGCTAGTAGGTTGTTGGTTGGTTGGCTCGTTGGTTAGCAATTTTGATATTTTGCAACTTGTAAAAGAACATTTAAAGTATAGTGATGTGACAGAATGTTGGTCGGTCTTGACCCGAGCTCGTAATAAAATTTCTTTTCTTTGTTTCCATGGACGTAGGTTGGAACCACTCTCCATTGAACCACGTTAAACCTCTATATTCTCTGTGATCTTTTCTGTTTGCTTGCCAAGTTTTCTTCGGTTCCCAACTAATAGAACAAATTTACTACTTAGAGGAGGTTTATTCGAGCAATAGATTCCCCAAATTACCCTTGGAATGAAAAACAACTATCAACAAAAGATGAGTCTGATTGGAGTAATTATGTTGGCATATTGGGGTGCAAGGAACAAAGAATTATTTCAAAAAAAAAAAAAATAAAGGGAACCAAATTCTAGAGGCTGCTAAAGTAATGATCAGTTAATATGACCTACTGCATCAGGAAATGGGATTGTTGATGTTGGGGCAGATGTGGAACTTTTAGGATCGGATCGGAGCCCCGCGCAGCGGAAGTGGGTCTAATATGTGGATATCCAATATGGTTGTAATTTTAAATAATTTAATGAAATACTATATTCCATTACGAGTGTATAGAAAAAAACCGGAGCTAAATATGAGTTCGAAAACTCAAAAATAGGGAAAAATAAAATTAAATGCGCGCAATGAGCGACGCTCATGTTACAGTGCGCGCGCGTTCTATGCATGCACTGAGCACTGAACAATTATTATTATTATTATTATTATTATTATTATTATAATTATTATTATTATTATTATTATTATTATTATTATTATTATTATTATTATTATTATTATTATTATTATTATTCAAATACTTTCTTCAACTCTCTTTCCATAGAGCTAAATGAGTTAAGGTATTTTACCCTAATTTTTTCTAAACAGCCAAAATTAATTTTAAAATCAAAATCAACATCAACACATGTTATAGAATAAAATCAAGTTTTTCAAAATATCAAATATTTTTGCAAAAACATAAACTTATTTTAAATATACACTTGCGTATATTTTGAATCCAAAACACAAACCAAATTATAATCCCACAATGAAATGACTCGTGAACAATTCTAGGTCACCCAAAGGTGATCAAGTGATTCTAGAATGACAGTCATACCTCTAAGCTTTCATCTAGAGTTCCAAACTCTAATTTTATGTCTATGTCCAACATAAACATTTTGACCAAATTACAAGAATATTGTGTTTATACTTCCAAAGCATCCTAACAAAATTAATTAGCTTAATTTCAACATCAAGTTATGTTATTTTATATCTAGTACATAATTCATCATTATATATCTCACTAATGAAAAAAATAGCTTTCAGAGAAGATTAAACTTACCTAGCAAGGTTGATTCAAAGATCCAATCTACTTCTCCTTGTTAAAATATTGTGGAGAAATTCCAAAGTTAGCAAGCTTGTCTACAAGATCCAATATTGATTCCAATGCTAGCAAAGCTTCACTCCAAGATCCAATCCTAGTTTCTCCTAATTGAAATATTATAGAAATCTCACAAAACTTCTCTAAACACTTAACTAACTTAGGCTAATTTCTCTAATTCTTGCTTGTATTTAGCTTTCTCAAGCTTGATTAAAAGCTTTGCTCAAGCTTGCTATTTATAGCAAAACTTAGGTAATTTTTAATAAATAAAAGTTCTAATCAACTTTTATGTGGGCTAAAGTTTTAAGACCGAAATTGAAGAAGAATCCAAAGTATTTCACATGTAATTATTATTTTCAAATACAAAAAAAAAAATAATAATAATAAAAAAAATAAAAAAAAAAATAATAATAATAAAAATAAAAATAAAAATAAAAATAATAAAAATAATAATAATAATAATAATAATTATTATTATTATTATTGGTGGAGGTCAGCATCCACTTTTTAGTGGATGTTCCCTCCACCTTGACAATTACAAGCAATTGTCTTTGACAGTTGTTCATAATTGCATTTTTTGCAATTGTGAACACTGGGCATCTTTTATAAATAAAAGGATACTCAAAACATAAAAAATATATTTTTTTACAATTTTTCTTGTAGAATTTTCGAATATAGTGTCTTGTGTTTCTTATTTTTTTAAAGCTTTCTTCTAATTTCTTTTTCTTCTAGTAATAAAATTATGTATGTTTTTATTCAAATTATGAGTAGCTACTTTTTTCTGGGGTAAAGGGTGAAGCATTTAATATGAAAATTTAGATTAATCTCATTTATATTATAATATATAAAAATTATAATCTAATGATTAATATTTAATTTAAATCTGGATTAATTATTGACAAACTTTGTTACCGCATATATGACTTGTTTTATTTATTTGGCATAATTGAGTACATAACCTGACTTGTTATAGATAAACATACCACCGTCTTTATGGCTGATTTTATATATTTTGGCATAATTAATTCCTGAAATAAATTAATTGGGTAATAATGATAATTTATTTATTATAAAAGTGAGATTTCTAAATTTGAAATATTAAAGTTGATCTCATAGCCCCAATATTTTATTTTATTATTGCAGTTTGAATTAAAATTTCCAATCACATCATACAATCCAACCTTTTTATTTTTCACTCAAATTATTTTTTTATCTTATTAAATTTATTCCCTGTGGATAGACCCCGGACTTACCAAGTTTTTTTATTACTTCGACACTCTAGTACTGGGAGTAAAGAACTATTTTTGAGCGTGTCACGTTTTTTGCACCATTGCCTGGTAATATAATTTAGTAGATATAATAATAATTTTCTTCTTTTTTTCACTTGTCTTTTGTATTTCCTTTCTTTTTTGTTATATTTTCTTTATCGCATAAGGTTCTGCAGCCAAATTTTAGCTTCATCCTTTAAAAACAAAGAAATTGAACTATTCCCCATAGATATATGAAATATTCAAACATGTAAAGGTCAATATTCCTTTGTTAGATGCCATCCAACATATCATCTTATGCTAAATTTCTGAAAAACTTGTGCACCGTCAAAAGAAATATCAGATAAAAAAGAAAGATTTTTTAGCTGAACAAGTAAGTTTCCTTCTCTCAACCAATATTGCATTAAAATACAAGGACCATGGTTATCCAACTATTTCTTGTATTATTGAAAATAAAAAAATTGAATATGCTTTGCTTGATCTTGGAGCGAGTGACAATTTACTTCCATTTTCGATTTATCAACAACTTAATATTGTCGAGTTTAAACCAACCTCAATCACTCTTTTATTTGTCGATAGATCAGTCAAGGTCCCGAAAGGAAATATGGAAGATGTGTTATTACAAGTCGATAAATTCATATATCCTGTGGATTTTATTGTCTTGGAAACACAACCTGTAGTAGATAGTTATAAGGTAATTCCTGTAATACTTGGTCACCCATTTTTAGCAATATGACGTTGGAGCTTAATGTTTGTAACATGTGCAAATAATATGATGATGACAACAAAAATGAAAGCATGGAACTAACTGACCCAATTTTAAAGGAGCATATTCAGAGGAGTTTATCTGGTCCCATGGAAATTTATATTGCTAATTTTTTTAAATCAAGAACATAATTAGATTCGGATACTCCTAATGATTTTGTACCTGTTCTACTCAGGTATTGGAAGACGATGAAGAGATACAGAATTTGGAGGAACTAAGAACACTAGAAAAAGAAAAACATGAGGAAGCACCCAAATTGGAGTTAAAGACTTTGCCAGAAGGATTGAAGTATGCATTTCTTGGAGATGAACAAACTTACCCCGTGGTAATTTCTTCTTCCTTCACAAGTAATCAAGAAGGTAATTTGTTAAATGTGTTGAAGGAACATAAACTGGCAATTCGATGGACTTAAAAAGACATAAAAGATATTACTCCATTGATTTGCTTACACAAAATACATTTAGGAGATAATGCTAGGATATATTGTCAACCCTAAAGAAGATTAAACCCTAACATGAAAGAAGTGGTAAAAACAGAAGTCATTAAACTTTTTGATGTAGGTATTATCTACCCTATCTCTGATAGTAAGTGAGTAAGTCCTACACAAGTTGTACCTAAACATCTAGAAATACTGTTGTAAAAAATGATAAAGGAAAATTAATTCCACATCGAATCCCATCTAGTTGGCGTATATGCATTGACTATATAAAATTAAATGACGCCACTAGAAAAGATCATTTTCCTTTACCATTTCTTGACCAAATTTTGAAAAAAGTAACAAGACATCCATATTGTTGTTTTCTTGATGGTTACTCAGGTTACTATCAAATTCTCATTGCTTTAAAAGATCAGGAAAAGACCATATTCACGTGTCCCTTTAGAACTTTTGCATTTAGGAAAATGCCTTTAAGGCTTTGTAATGCACCAGCAACATTCCAACGATGCATGTTAAGAATATTTAGTGACAAGTTGAACATTGTTTAGAGTACTTTATGGATGATATAACTATTTTTGGGAACTCATTTGTTAATTTCTTAAATAATTTGGAAAATATTTTGAAAAGATATGAAGAAAAATGACTTGTGTTAAATTGAGAAAAATACCATTTCATGAATAATTCAAGAATCGTTTTGGGACACATTGTATCATCTAAAGGTATTAAGGTTGATAAGGTAAAAATAGAGGTAATCTCTAAATTGCCACCACCAAAAACAGTCAGGGAAATCCGTTCTTTCTTAGGACATGAAGGATTTTATATGAGGTTCATAAAAAACTATAGTACCATATCCAGACCCTTGTGTAACGTCATATTAAGAAAATAACATTTGAATGGACAGGCGAATGTCAAAAATCATTTAAAAAAATTATCAATCTTTTGAGTTCTGCTCTTATCATGTAATCTCTTGATTGGTATTTGCCTTTTGAGCTAATATGTGATGCCAATGATTATGCAGTTGGTGCAGTGCTAGGACAGAAAAAGGAAGGTAAGCCAAATGTAATATATTACGCAAGTAGAACTTTAAATAGTGCACAAATGAATTACAAAGAACTACTTATTGTAATATTTGCATTGAATAAATTTCGATCATATTTAGTTGATTATTCAACCATTTTTTATTATGATCATGCTGCTGTTAGATATTTTATGTCTAAACAGGATGCAAAGCCAAGATTACTATGATGGATTTTGTTGTCTCAAGAATTCAATCTCACAATCAAGGATAAAAAAGAGCAGAGAATGTGGTTGCAAATCATTTATTAAGACTCACAAATGAGTCATCAATTGATACAACTCCTATCAATGACTCTTTTTTCTGATGATATTTTATATTGTGTAAATACAAAGCCTTGGTATGCTAATATTGTCAATTTTCTTACAACAGGAAATATACATCCAGATTTGAATCAAGACAAAAAGAAATTTTTGATTGAAGTCAAAAGATTTTATTGGAATGATCCATATCTATTCAAGTATTGTCCTGATCAAATTTTTCGATGATGCATATGGGACAATGAGATAATGATGTTATTCAGTTTATCATTTAAAAGTATGTGGAGGTCATTTCTCATATAAGAAAACCACTATAAAAATCTTACATTGTGGATTTTATTAGCCCACCATTTTTAAAGATACTCATGCTTTTTGCATAGATTTCATGGATTCATTTCCACTATCATTTGGATTTTTATATATTTTAGTTGCAGTTGATTATGTCTCAAAATGGGTTGAGAAGATTCCTCGTCAAAATAATAATCACAAAACTGTAATTAAATTTTTAAAAGAAAATATTTTAAGTCGATTTGGAATCCCTCAAAACATTATAAGTGATGGAAGTAAACACTTTTGTAAAAGGCCGTTTGAGTCCTTAATGAAAAAGTATGGAGTTACATATAAAGTTTCCACCTCCTATCTGTTAGATAATTATGACCCATAGCGTCACTGTTTATAAAAGACATTGTGTTTTTGTATAAAATTAACTATGTAGTAATGAAATTGCCTTTTACCGTTTCATAATTTATTTACTTTGATATATAAATGGTAAAAGTCCATATGATTAGTTCCGGATTGAGATGATATGAGACAGTATCCATCCATAAAGGTTTAATCATTAAATATCCCTAGTCGTAGTATTATCGAGACTGGACATCGATAATGCGGAATAGACTAGTATTGCACTTGTGCGCGTTGTAAGGGCATAACGACATAGTTCTCATATGTTTAAGTATAGGATACTTATGCAAGTGCGATAGGAGGTTGTGTTTTACCGATGGTACGGAAAATAGCTTCGCTCTGGATAGACCCCGCGGAATCCCATTGGTAGTATGTATATATGTCTATGGGAGTCCGCTTCAAGGTAGGTGTATTTGGTCTTAACCTGAGACTTGCATCGCTAGTACTTGCGACAATCGGCAAACTTTAGTTTTGGTCGTCCAGGGCTTTAACAGGCTCTTTGTACTCCTCTATTGGGTTTATTGAGAATCGTAGTGCATTGGATGTGATGTCAAGACGGAAGTATCACTTCAGACATATGGAGATGATGATCACGCATGGATTCATAACTAGTTCTCTATTGTGTTGCAACCATCGGGATAATATGACAAGGTCATGATTATCCGATTCAAAGAGACTAGTTGCTTGATATCCGATATATGCTTCGTACGGGGCAGACACTATTCCAGCCCCAGGCCTTACATGTGACATTTGATACTGGATCGCAATACGCAATACTACGTATTCTACGCCTGTAATAGATTGTATATTCCAGTAAGAATATTTTTGGAGAATTGGGTAGGCACGGTGCTTTGTTAGAAGCCAACCATGTCTTGTAAATCGGTAAGCACGTGGTACGAGGTACTCACTTTATCGAATAGTCCGATAACCAGATTTATTGCCAACATATCCAGAGGTCCCTTGGGTCGCTTCCCAAAAATTCACCGATGACAGTTGACTTACACTAGAATTAATCTGGGATTAATTTAGTGAGAGAAAATTAATCTGGGATTAATTGAGGCTTTATTTAATCTGGGATTAAATGTGTTAGAAAGAGAGAGAACGCGATTAATTTGGAATTAATATGTAAATAAATTTAATATTTAAATTTGATTTTTCTATTTAATTTATTCGAATGAGCTAAAATTAATATATCAGATATATTAATATGAATTGAATTTCATTACGAAATTAAAGTCGGACTTTAATAAGAATGAACGAATTAATTTAGAATTAATCGTAAACGAAGTTCGTAATATATTTACGAGGCATCGTTATTTAATTAAATTAGATTTAATTATTTAGCGACGAAAGTTCGTTTAATCGGATTAAACAGAACCGAGCCGCGACAAATGTTTGTAGAGACATTTGAATTTTGAATTCAAATGTGGGACCCACTCACATGTGGTAGTTGGGAGGGTAGTTGGCATTTATGCCAAGCCACCACCCATCCAACCACCTTATAATGGTTTTGGTGAAACCATTTACCCAACCACCTAGTTTAGGTGAAAAGGGTAAAAGGGATTTTACCAAAAGCCAACTCTCTCTCTCATTTTACACACTTGAACAAAACAAACCCTGATATATCCATTTGGGCGTGAATGTGAGCTTCTCCTCTCTTTGGATTTTGTTTCAAATCAACAAGCTAGCACTTTTACAAGTCTTCTAAAGTGATAGGGAAATCAACTTAAAGTTTGGATTCAACATACAACTCTTGGATATTGGAGATCAAAGTTGAAAGTTTTAAAAGTCAAATTCGTTCATTGTAAGTATTTTTCCGCATCTTATAATTATCTTTATCATGTTTTCATGCTTATTAGATCCTTGGCATGTTCTAGGAACAACTAACAATGGTATCAGAGCCAATTTTAAGCATGAAAAATTTTAGGGTCTTGAGACTAAAATTTGGGGCTTTTGTGTTTTGAACATGATTCTTTCAAATTGATGGTTTGAGCATGCTTAGAATATGATAACTTAGAGTTATGCATGATTAGATTTGAGATAAATCAAATGAATCAAAAAATCACATTTCCCTTAGTGAGGCCGTGAGCTATTGCCAGTGGACTGCACTTTGTTTTTTGATTTTTACCTCATTGGATGTGTTTAAATGCATGTTTAAATGTTGATTGTTGTTTTGATTGGATTGGAATCAAAGTCAATAATGTTTATGTTAAATTGAAAGAGCATGTTGAGCATGAAAATGATATTTTTTGCTTCAATTTGTGTTGAGCATAAATTGATTAACTTAAGCATGATTAATTAGTTAATTAAGATGTTTTGGAAATATTAAGGTTAATTAATTAATCATGGCTAATACACTTTAATTATAATAATTAAAATATTTGGAATATTAAAATTATAATAATTGGCCTTTTAAAGTTTATTAGGCCAAAAGTGTGTAATTGGGCTAAATGGGCTTGGTTTGACCAAGTTTGGTTTTGGACTTTTGGATTGGATCCAATTGGTCCCAAAACCAATTACATAAAGTCCAAATACATCACTTGGCCCTTTAAAGAATTTAATTGGGCCTAATGGGCCTAAATTGATTTGTTGGCAATAGAGTGATTCCTATTGGGCCTTGGCATTTTGGGTTTGATCCATTATGGCCAAAGCCCATGCCTTAATAATCAATTAAAAGTCCATTGGACTTTAATTAAAATGACATTGGATGTTATTGGGCCTTTAAGACCCATTAAGATTGGATTTGGAATCCAAGTCTTTAAGGCAAATATATAAGTGTAAATATTTAATTTGGAATTAAATTGGAATTAGTATTGAATACAAATAAATTGGATTTAAAGTTGTAGTTCGATATAATTCAAGAATACATACTTTAAGTATTTATTCTCAAACGAGTTGGACTCGCGCAAATCAAATCATTGTTTGAACATTGGATGGTTATTAATCAAAGATTAATTAATTAGATTAGATTGATTGAATAACATGCTTTGTATGAATACATAAATGTGTTGTATGAATAATGTATATAGGATGGATATTAGAAGGGCAAGGGAAATTTTAGAAATTTTAATAAATTTAGAATTTATTAAATTGGACCTGCTTGTCCAGCCTTTTATCTCCTTATTCTTTAAATTTCTCCTCTCACCAATTCCCCTCAATGTAAATGAGGTTTCTTTATTGTATTATGTAATTAGGAGTTAGAATAGTTCTAGTCGGGGAGAGGAAAGAGAGCGATTTGTTCTAGGAATTATCTGTTCAAATATCCATCTGCATATCGTTATTAATTTACTTTTCTCGCCTTATGATGTTTTAGAAGCATGCTTAAGGGTGTATGATGAGACCTTAACAAAGATAATAAATTGATTACCAATTTACGCGAAAAATCCTCAAAACATATTAAGCGTTTTTTCTTCCGTTGAGTGATTCTTACTCAAGATCCAAAGTTGGCATTGGTTTGTTGGCCAAAGTCAAGACCTTTGTCAATTGCGGATGTGTTTGAATCATGAGAGTTTTGTTCCATATCGGTGTCTTGTCAAAGTCGTGATTTGTTGGCCAAAATCAAGATCACTTCTTGTCCATCGACATTGATTACGAAGCTTTCCATGTCAATGGGTCCCGCTTAACTGGAATCATTAAGCTTGTTGTGCCAAAGCCAAGGCTTAGTTGATTCAGAGGAAAAAGGTTAGGAAAATATATTGGATATATTGGCATATATATTGTATATATGTTTCGGACTTGGATGTCCACCTACCGGATCTAGGAATTGGATGAAATCTAATTGTTCTTCGAGATCTACCTAGTTAAATATTATACAGCTTGTTGGCCAAAGTCAAAGTTGTGTGTTATTTAACGGGATCCTAGCCCACTAGGAAACTGGGTTTCCAGAGTACTCGACTGAGGGTTAGAGGCTCACCGAAAAATAGTGGGAGACTAGTATTGAATTTGTAATTTTATTCAGATACTTAGCTTTAAGCGCTTTCAAAATATTTCGTCAAATTATTTTATTAGTTGGACTAATACAATGTTATTTTTCTTGTAACATTTAGACTGTACCCAAATATCATTGACTAGATAGTTGGACTATCGTAGTCAAGATGACTGGAAAGGGAAATGTCCGAGACATTATCATGGGCGAAAATGTCTTTAAGGGCACGAACTTTGCCAATTGGGAAATGAATCTAAGGATAATCCTTGTTGCCGAGAGGCTGTTATAGACCATACAGACACCTCTTGGGCCTAAACCCATACCTGATCAGACACTTGAGCTGGAGCTTTGGAAAACTCACAACGATGATTGCGATATTACTCAGTCTATTATGCTTGCTTCCATGACTCAGTATTTCTGTCGACAGAACAGGGACTTGGATCCCTATAACATGTTGGCGAGGTTGCAAGATTTTCACTGATCTAACCGAAGGTCGCAGAGATATGAGTTAGAAAATAAGCTCTTCCGTTCACGTATGTCAGAAGGCATGTTTGTTGAGTCCCATGCGGCACAGATGATTGCTGACATAGATGAGCTGGCTGAGATGGGGATAGTCTTCGAGGCTGAGATTACCATAGATATGATCTTGCAATCTCTCCCCGATACTTGGAGACAGTTCATCATAAACTATAATTTGAAGAACATCGTTAAGTATCTTAGACGAACTAAAGATGCTTTCTTAGTTTATGGAGATGGAGAACTTGAGGTAACTAGGTATACCGATGCAAGTTTCCAAACCGATAAAGACGACTCTAAGTCGCAATCCGGGTACATATTTTGTTTGAACAACGGAGCAGTAAGCTGGAAATCTTCCAAGCAAGAGACTGTTGCCGATTTAACAACAGAAGCGGAGTATATTGCTGCAGCTGAAGCAACAAAAGAGGAAGTTTGGATCCGTAAATTCCTAATTGGATTAGGAGTGGTCCTGTTAACAGTTGAGCCCGTTCCATTGTATTGTGACAATAACGGGGCTATAACGCAGGCTAAGAAATCGCGGTATCATCAACAATCTAAGCATGTTCTTCGACGTTTCCATCTAATTCGTGAGATCATACATCGTGGCGATGTGAAGATCGAGAAGGTCGCATCAGATGACAACATTGCAGATCCGCTGATGAAAGCTATTTCACAACAAAAGTTTGAGAAACATATACATAGTTCATGTGTTAGATGCTTGAGTGACTGGCTATAGGCCAAGTGGGAGATTGTTAGACAATTATGACCCATAGCGTCACTGTTTGTAAAAGACATTGTGTTTTTGTACAAAATTAACTATGTAGTAATGAAATTGCCTTTTACCGTTTCCTTTGATATATAAATGGTAAAAGTCCATATGAATAGTTCCGGATTGAGATGATATAAGACAGTATCAATCCATAAAGGTTTAATCATTAAATATCCCTAGTCGTAGTATTATCTAGACTAGACATCGATAATGCGGAATAGACTAGTATTGCACTTGTGCGCGTTGTAAGGGCATAACGACATAGTTCTCATATGTTTAAGTATAGGATACTTATGCAAGTGCTATAGGAGGTTGTCTTTTATCGATGGTACGGAAAATAGCTTCGCTCTGGATAGACCCCGCGGAATCCCATTGGTAGTATGTATATGTGTCTATGGGAGTCCGCTTCAGAGTAGGTGTATTAGGTCTTAATCTGAGACTTGCATCGCTAGTACTTGTGACAATCGGTAAACTTGTGTTTTGGTCGTCCAGGGCTTTAACAGGTTATGTGTACGCCTCTATTGAGTTTATTGAGACTCGTATTGTATTGGATGTGATGTCAAGACGGAAGTATCACTTCAGACATATGGAGATGATGATCACGCATGGATTCATAACTAGTTCTCTATTGTGTTGCAACCATCGGGATAATATGACAAGGTCATGATTATCCAATTCAAAGAGACTAGTTGCTTGATATCTGATATGTGCTTCGTACGGGGCAGACACTATTCCAGCCCCAGGCCTTGCATGTGACATCTGATACTGGATCGCAATACGGAATACTACGTATTTTATGTCTAACATAGATTGTATATTCCAGTAAGAATATTTTTGGAGAATTGGGTAGGCACGGTGCTTTGCTAGAAGCCAACCATGTCTTGTAAATCGGTAAGCACATGGTACGAGGTACTCACTTTATTGAATAGTCCGATAACCGGATTTACTGCCAACATATCCAGAGGTCTCTTGGGTCGCTTCCCAAAGATTCACCGATGACAGTTGACTTACACTAGAATTAATCTGGGATTAATTGAGGCTTTATTTAATCTGGGATTAAATGTGTTCGAAAGAGAGAGAACGCAATTAATTTGGAATTAATCTGTAAAATAAATTTAATAGTTAAATTTAATTTTTCTATTTAATTTATTCGAATGAGCTAAAATTAATATATCGGATATATTAATATGAATTGGACTTCATTATAAAATTAAAGTCAGACTTTAATACGAACGAACAAATTAATTTAGAATTAATTCGTAAACGACGTTCGTAATATATTTGTGAGGCATCGTTATTTAATTAAATTAGATTTAATTATTTAGCGACGAAAGTTCATTTAATCGGATTAAACGGAACCGAGCCGCGGTAAATGTTCGTAGAGACATTTGAATTTTGAATTCAAATGTGGGGCCCACTTCACATGTGGTAGTTGGGAGGGTAGTTGGTATTTATGCCAAGCCACCAACCATCCAACCACCTTGTAATGGTTTTAGTAAAACCATTTACCCAACCACCTAGTTTAGGTGAAAATGGTAAAAAGGATTTTACCAAAAGCTAACTCTCTCTCTCATTTTACACACTTGAACAAAACAAACCCTAATATATCTCATTTGGGCGTGAATGTGAGCTTCTCCTCTCTTTGGATTTTGTTTCAAATCAACAAAGGTAGCACTTGTACAAGTCTTCTAAGGTGATAGGGAAACCAACTTAAAGCTTGGATTCAACATACAACTCTTGGATCTTGGAGATCAAAGTTGAAAATTTTAAAAGTCAAATCTGTTCTTTGTAAGTATTTTTCCGCATCTTATAATGATCTTTATCATGTTTTCATGCTTATTAGATCCTTTGCATGTTCTAGGAACAACTAACACTATCACCCTCAGACAAATGGTCAAGTTGACCTAGCAAATAGGGAAATCAAATAAATTTTGGAAAAAAATGTCAACTCAAATCCAAAAGATTGGTCTATTTGACTAATTGATGCACTTTAGGCATACCGAACAGCTTTCAAAACCTCTTTGAGAATGTCTCATTATCGTCTAGTTTATGGAAAACCTTGTCATTTGCCTGAAGAACTTGAACATAAGGCATATTGGGCTATTAAAACATTCAATTTAAACCTTGAAAATGCCAGTCATGATGTAAATTGCAATTAAATGAAATTACAGAGTTAAGGAATGATTCATATGAGAATGCGAAAATTCATAAAGCTAAAACTAAGGCCTTTCATGACAGTTGAATTTCAAGAAAAATATTTGAAATTGGTCAAAATATTTTACTTTATAATTCTCCTCTTCATTTATTTCCTGGAAAATTGAAATCCAAATGGAGTGGCCCATTTATTATGAAGCACGTTTATTCATATGAGGTTATTGACATTGAGAATCATGGATATGGTGATATTTTTAAAGTGAATTGACAACGTCTGAAATCATTTTTGGAGTGCTCAAATTTTCAAGAATCTTTTTTTTCTTTCAAATCCGGTATACTGTGATTGATGTATTTTATTATTATTTTTTTTTTTGTATTTGTCTAACTTTCATTTTTCTTGAGTTTTACAGCATTTTTTACTTTTCACTTATTGTTAGAATTTTTCACCCGGCTAAACAGTGGATAACGGTACTCCGTGAATCTAAGTTAGTTCTTTCAGTTTCCTAAAATTATTGATACCCTACAATTAAGGCATGAGAGATACTCTTGCAAAACACCACAATCATTTTCCTTCTTTCCTCCAAAATGTTCTGATGAAAATTTATGAAGCACGCACCAAAAGAATGAGGCTTCTTATGATCCATGGTATTCATAATGATATTCGATGGGTAACTGAAGCAAGAGTTCGCTTGGCAGGTGAGTCATTTGACCCTTTTAGTTCTTACATGTCTGATTTAGAGAAAATCACTTATGTTAAGAAACGAATATCTAAACAATTAGGTGTTTGTTATAAATATGCACGATAGACGTACAACACTCGTTGTCGTTCTTTAAGAATGGCGTCTAACAATCGCGAAGATAAAATTTAATTCATTAGAGATGGCTTGAGTAAAAAACCTTTAGATGATATATCACTAACTCTTAAGACGCATCCTAGTGGACATGTTCGTCGAGTAATTTGCAATTTCCATACACAATTTCAAAAAGAACAATAATAATACAGTCTCGGGAATCTGACTTTAAAAGATCATGTTTGCCAATTTATAAGAAAATTTGATGAGAAGCATATCCTCGACCCATAGAGGGCGTTCAAGCCGTTATTGGACGTAAACCCAGAGGAAGATGTGTGCCACAATCACAATTACTAGTACATATTGTTTAAATTTACTTCTTTGATTTCCTTTCATTTCCTTTTAAATTACTATTTCGATTTATTTTAATTTACTATTTTGATTTCCTTTACTTTTGCCGACATTATCTAAGCTTTTTGACTTTCACGATCTGTTATATTGTCATCTGACAATTATCATTTTATAGGTATTAGTGCATTTGTTACTCACCATTTTTCAGGATCTATAAATTTAGCTCTCCGTTTCTCTCTTCGTCATATCCAGATAAGAGAGAGAGCAATAATTGAGAAAACTTCAAGACGACGAGTAACCAATATCTATGTCTTTTCTGGAACTAGCTCTGGAACTAAACCAGAATTTGTTGAGGCTGCACAAGAATTAGGTAGAGTTATGGCGAAAAGAAACATGCATTTAGTATATGGTGGTGGCAATCTTGGATTGATGAGGTGTATTTCAAAATCCATGCAAGAAGGTGGCAGTCAAGTTTTGGGATCATTCCAACACCTTTGGCAGAGGAAAACCTCATCGGAAAATCAAATGGAGAAGAATGCATTGTCTCAGGTATGTCTGAAAGACTTACTGAAATGATCAATCATCATGACACTTTTATTGCTTTACTAGGTAGGCTGGGCACGTTGAATGAAATATTCACAGTTGCATCATGGACGAACTTGAACATTCACCAAAAACCCATTGGACTACTTAATGTTGATGGCTTTTTCGATTTTTTTTTGTTTTTCTTAAGAACGCCGAAAGAAATGGATTTATTTCAAAATCGGTAAAAGATATCTTCGTAACTACTAGAAAAACTGATGATTTAATTGACCAACTCTTAGCTTATGAACCAAAAATCGACCTTATTATTTCCAAGTTGAACTAGTCTATTAACGATCATGGCAAGAAGAGTAGAGTGGACTTGAATCTTAATCTGTAATTTTTTTTCTTTGAAACAGTCATAAATTCAGTTATCAATTCCACACTAACCAAGTGATGTCTTCTAAACTCTACTTCTTCTCTTTCAGACATTAGGAATAATGTCTCAAAATGGTTAGGGGAGAGGATAGTTGATTAGATAATTTTTATTTTTCTGCTTCGTTGTTGTGTTTTTTGTTCAAAAAAAGTTTTTTATATTGTTTTTGCTTTGTTGTTATTTTGTGTTAAAAAAAAAAGGTATTTTATGTTGATTTTATGTGTTTTTTTTTAAAAAAGAGAAAAAAAAACTTACATATAAACTGACAATAAATTTTTGACTAATCAAGTGGAATTATTGTTCAGATGTGACTGTGTAAGGAGTTTTCGCTCCTAAGACTCATGTCAAAATAATTCGTAGCAAGTTGTTTTTGTTTTTTTTTCTTTTTGAATCATTTAAATTTGTGAATTTTCTATAATATTGATTAATTTTGATCTTCAAATACTAATTTGACATGTATTATCAACATATACGGTAACATATGATCATGAGTTGTAGATGAAAATTTTGTAATATAAAGTTCTCTAGTTTGTTGGAGGTAGCACCTAAAGTCAGTGGAATTTATGTTTTTATTCAAAAAAATCAAGCCATGTTTTTACTTAGTAACCAGACATCTTGTGTCCGTAAGCTGATTGTTCGTGTAAAACTGTAGAGCTTGAGTTTGTATAAAAAAACGTTGTGAATAAGTTCGATTTCGTAGTCTCTCTAACTCGAGCAATTAACTCCGTATGAGTGTTTTAATACTTAGTTCCCTAAGGCCACTATTGTGGGAATCATTGACCCAAAGCTCTTTACATGGGTTAAAGAGAGAGCTTAAGGAAAACAGACACTTTTCTTTTTTAATTTGAGATCAGAGAAATTAAGTCCATAGAGGTGTCTTAACACCTATTGCGCTAAATCCAACTGGTTTAGGAGTCACTGGCACAAAACTCATTATAACGATTGAAGATGTGTTATTAAAAAAAATAATCTATTTTATATTTATAAAAAAAATTCATTGCCAAAATCTGTGAACTCTAATATAATTTTAAGACAAAAATATTAATCTCTTTTCAGCAAAACCTTTGAATATTGTGGGCATAATGAATTGATTGATACTTTTTTTTATGTGTGTATGGAAGAATGGTAAAAAGTATAGGAGAATTTAATCGTTTGATCATTTAGAAAAAGAGAAAACAATTATCAATTTGGATAAGAATTTGTCTTTTTAAAGTTTTTTCCCTAAAATAATAAGTTAGTTCGAGGGTGTGATAAATACAAAAAAGTTCACATTTATTAAAAGAAAAATTAATCATTTTACACTTATAGTTTCATTAATCCCATAATTTAGTAAATTTCTAAAATAATAATTAAATTTTATGTTTTATCTATTTTTATTGTGATTTTTATCTTTTATGTAGGTGAAATAATAATTTAGATGCATATTCAGAAAAATGGACTTGACATTTGGATTTTTGAGGTCAGAAATTTAAAAGGACGTTATAACAGTGTACAATTTCAGAAATTCCAGCCTTGTGTAATGTTCGTATTTTGGCCATAACTTCTTACTCCGATATCGGATTGAAGTAATTCCAGTTTCAAATGAAAGAATAATCAAAGATTAGGGTTGGTGCTTGGAGCGCTAATGTCCTATGTATTTCATTGTAAATACTTTTGACGTAATTGACATTAGAATGATTAGTTATGATACAGTTGCAAAAGCGTCACAATTGACAATCAGTTGTATCATAATAGTATCATTTCTTTAATAATTCCCGGTCAAGGTTTATATTACTTAGTCAGTAAGTAAACCCGCTGAGACCGATACATGTCGTATATTGGAATTTTGGATTTCAATGGTTGATTCTCAATGAACCATGAGTATCAGAGACTCGTATAGACATGTAGGTGTTTATATCGAATAAATATTGAACGACTTACCGAACATTTTTAATGGATACTACACCAACGACAATAAGAATCTTCTCGGATTGAGTAGCATATTGATTCTTTGACTTGAGATACCACTATAGACATATGAGATATCCTCCACAGTTTGATGGGAGTGAGACACGTGGTATACCGTAGAAGTGAATTTTAAGTGTCATTAAGATATTGCTAATAAAAACATCGATGTAATTATATCTATAGAGATTTGACATTTATATCTACATCTCTGGAATAATCTGGATACCTGTGTTGGAGTGATTATATATATGTAATGATCTTGACCTGTATGGTTTAATGAGTTTATCTATGATCGTCATAATTTACGATTGGGTAAATTATGGACACGAAATTGGATTTCATGACGGATATACCTGAACCTAAAGAGTCTCACTAATGAAATATACTCGTAGAGCACTATGGTAACTTTTATAAATTATATTGATTATTTATAAATCATTTAACGGTTAAACGAAAGATACATACATAGGGACCGTTTGGTCATTTTCTAATTAAAGTGTATTTGTATTTAATATATGATTTTGTTAAATATACATTAATTAATTATCAAATTATGATATTTGACATATATCATTAATACATGTATTTGGATTATTTAAAGTAAATATAATACATATATTTAGATACATATATTTAAATAATTATTTAATTATTAAATAAATAAGATAATTAAAAATATAAATTATCTATGTTGATATATGTTAGGAAATATTTTAAGTGTAAATGTTTGACTCTTAACATTTTTGATAAAGGCATTAAAATTGGTTTTGACTTCTTTATTTTTTGTTTGAAAATTGAAGATATATTTTCCATTTTCTTAGGCCAAAATTCAGCCAAAGCCCTAAAGTATTTAAGGCTTCATTTTTCATTTGCTTCACACTTTAGGTTAAGCCTCCAATATTACAAAAGAGAGTTGAGAGAAACGTGAAGCTTTAAGAAAGAAATTGAAGAGAACTTCAAGTAAAGTAAGTTTTTTCAACTTTTTTTAAACTAAAAAACATTTTTATTATTCTAGCTACAACATGTGATGCTTAGAAGTTTTTTCTACTCTCCTGATTTTGTAATAAGTGTGTTGGAAGTTTAAATGGAAGATATTTGCATGTATGTTTTTCAAAGTAAGCTTGTAAATGGTGTATAAACTTTCTTTTGATCATTTGATGATCTTGTTTCCATTCTAGAGTTTTTAGGCCACTCATTGATGAATTAGAATTGTTCTTGAGTTGGTTCAAAGTGGTGAGACTTGTTTGGTGTTGTAAAGATTAGATTAAAATGTTGGATTTGGTTAATTTTGGTTAATTTTATTAATTTGATTAATTTGAGAAATTAGAGTTCTTAACCTAAACCAAAATTGAGGTTTTTTACATATGTGTTGTATTATGATGTATAAAGATATACAAATCATTTGGTGTTGATTGGAAATCATCTAAACTTATTTTTAACAAATTTGGACCAAAATACACTAAGTTAAAACTTTAGGGTGCTCTCGGCAATTTGATGAAATTGTGGGATTTTTGTTGTTAATTATATTTTGATGTATACGACATGTATAAATTACTTTGATAGTGATTTGAAATTACTTAAATTATATTTGACAAATTATGACTAAAATGATCAAAATATAAACCTTTAGGGTCTCACGGTAAATAAGGGGAAATTATGGATTATGGGTAAAATGGAATTTTTGAGTATTGAGTAATTAAAATAAATTAGTTTATTTTAATTACCCAAGAAAAATTATTAAAAACGAAAAAATTTAATTTATGTATGCATATATTTATTTAATTTGATTAAATAAAGTGAATAACATCTTTTGCGAAAAATCTCCATTTAAATAATGTTTTATAATTTATATGTATTTGATGCATGTTTCTCGGTCCATCTTGTCAATATAGCTTATAGATAAATATTCTATGACTATATTCGAGAACATACCAAAATGGTGAGGATATAGCCGGTAGGAATTTATTTGTGCCAGATAAATATATGATATTAGGTAAATTCAAGTGAAAGCGGGATCATGAAAGTGCCAAACCTGTTAGTGTTACACGAGTATCTTGAATTTATCGTTGACGAGTTTAACCTTGATACACAGATACGCCTCATTGTGAAAGTGCCAAAGTTGTTACAACGAGAAACGATCAGGACCGAAACCCAGGAGTCACTGATGAGTGATTGAAAATAAGTTGTCTACCTAATGAATATATGTAAGCGAGACGTGCCAAAGTTGTGAGATTAAATATATTTATGGGGTCCACTTTTCACTATTGTATTTAATTTGATTATTGCATGTTATGTATTCTTTTTGGGGATTACAGTTATGCATGAAATAATGGGAGGGACATTTTTAGATTAAAAATCCATGATCTATTTAATGCTATTAATATTATATGAAACTGTTTTATCTGCTAACCATTTTTCGCTATTTATGTGATAGATTTACGATGGCGGCTTCTTCAAACAACCCATTTGCTCATATGCTTGATAGGAATAAGCTCAAAGGTGTTGAGAACTTCGCTGACTGAGATATGGATTTGAGGATTATCCTTGGATCTGAGAAAATTAGATATGTATTAGAGAGTCTTTTTTCCATTGCTGTGTCTGAGATTGCGACACCGGAGGAACTTGAGATTTTTCGAAGATGGAAAGATTATGATTTAAAAGTTAAATCATACATACTCAGTACACTGGCTTCGGAACTCAAGAGGTGATATTTTGAGATGTCTGATACATATAACATGATGACACAACTCCGAGAATCATTCATGAATCAAGAGTCTTGGTTCATAAAGTTACGATGGAACTCATCCATTCAAAACTTGATGATGGACAGGCTGTGAGCACACATACGCTTTATTTGATCGATCTGATTAAGTAATTGAGGCTCAGTAATTTCCCTCTGAATGATACTTTCATATGGAGTGTCATTCTTGGTTCGCTCCCGACGTCATATCGTCAGTTTGTGATGTACTTTAACATGAACGGGATTCACTGTTCTTACCAAGAGTTACATAAGATGCTTCTCACCACGGAGGAGGATTTAAGGAAGAGACCGACTCAGCTTCCGAAACCCACTTTACTTTTCGCTTCTTCCCACTCCAAGTCAGAGTGGAAGAAGACGAAGGGAAATAAAAAGATGGGTTTTTATGCTAAGATAGCGAAGCCCAAAAGAGCTTCTGAAGACAAGTTCCATCATTTAAGTAAGATCGGGCACTGAAAGAGGAACTGTCATGTCTACCTTTCCCAAATCAGAAAGGGAAAAAATCATCGACATCAGGTACTTTTATTTTCCCTGTTATTGGTATCTCCTTAGCTTGTGAAACTATCACATCTAGTTGGATTTTAGATTCTGCTTTTCTGTTCTCATTTGTAATTTGTTGCAGGTGTTGAAGGAAAGTAGACAACTGAAATCTGGAGAGATGCAGTTGCGATTCAGGAGTGGGACTCTCTGAATGCGGTTGCAGTGGGATTATGCGAGATTCCCTTACCCAGTAAGAAACTTTTGTTGCATGACTGTTATGTTGTACCAGGATGCGTAGCTATTATTATATCACTTTTTGTATTAGATACAAAGAGATATCATGTAAATATTAAGAATTGTTCATTGTATTTATGTGATAGAAATAATATTCAGATCTTTATTTGTCCAAATGAGCATGGTCATTACATTTTGCATACTTCTCGAGATATCTTGAATACTGGAATTAATAAACGTAAATTATCTGAAATAAATAATATTGAACTTTGGCATAGTAGGTTATGTCATATAGGCGTGAAACGCCTAACCCAGTTGGTTAGGAATGGTTTGATTCAGGATCTCACCATTGACCCTATCCAAGTTATGAATCTTGCATTCGGGGTAAAATGACCAAAGCCCCATTTTCTGGTATGGGTCACCGAGCCACGGACTTACTGGAACTCGTATATTCTGATATATATGGTTCTATAAGTAAGACTGCTCACAGTGGTTTTCCATAATTTATTACCTTTACCAATGATGTGTCACAGTACGGTTATGTTTATCCGGTGAAATATAAATTGGAAACCTTTAAAAAGTTCAAAGAATTCCGAAATGAAGTAGAAAAACAAATTGGTCAATATATTAAATGTCTTCGATCGGATCGAGGCGGTGAATATATGAGTGGTAATTCATTGATTATTTAAAGAGAATGAGATTCTTGCTCAATATACTCCTCCGAGTACTCCACAACACAATGGAGTGTCCGAGAGGAGAAATCGGACATTATTGGATATGGTCCGATCTATGTTGAGTTTTACATATTTACCTTATTACTTATGGGGTTATACTCTTTTAACTGTTGCTCATCTTTTGAATAAGATCCTTCTAAAGTTGTTTCTACAACTCCGTATGAGATATGGACCAGTAGGAAATCGAATCTTAATTATGTTAAGGTTTGGGGCTGTCCTCCATACCTCAGGGTGGCTCGGCAGAATAAGCTTTTACCTCGAGGGTAAAAGTTTAGGTTTGTTGGATATCCTTCAAATAAAAAGGATATTTGTTCTATTATACCGATCATCAAAATATGTTCGTAACTCGCTTTAGAAAATTTCTAGAGGTATAATTTTTGACTGAAAAAGGTAATCATAGACAAGTCGAACTTGATTAAGTACAAGCTGAGACCAACGAACCGACGGAGGAACCTGAAGTTCAAGTAGATGAAAAACCTTCATTACCCACACTTCTTAGGTCCGAAAGGGTATCTAGACCTCCAGAACACTTGTATTTGATATAAGAAATGAGTCTTGATGTTCTCTTAGTTGAAGAGACTGATCGTTATACCTATAGAGAATCGATATTAGACATCTACTCTGTGAAGTGGTAAGAGGCCATGAAATCAGAGTTAGTCTTTATGCATCTGAATCAAGTTTGGGACTTAGTTCAGCTTCTTAAAATAATTGTTCCTATCGGTTGTAAATGGGTTTTGCAAAAGGAAACGCGGGCTTGACGGAAAGGTTGAAACCTTTAAGGCCCGTCCGGTAGCTAAAGGTTACACACAGCGACCTGGTGTTGACTACGATGAAACTTTTTCGCCAGTTACGATGATGAAGTCTATTAGGATTTTGTTGTCTATTGATGCTTACTATGGTTACGAGATTTGGCAGATGGGTGTTAAAACGGATTTTCTAAATGGATTTCTTGACGAAGAAATTTATATGGAACAGCCGAAGGGTTTTGTATCCAGCGAAAACTCAGGCATGATATGTAAGCTTAAGAAGTCCATTTATGGACTTAAACATACTTCACAAAGTTGGAATCTTCAATTCGACGAGATAATCAAATTGTTTGGTTTTCTCAAGAATTCAGAAGAATCCTCTGTGTATAAGAAGGCCAGTAAGAGTATTGTGGTATTTTTAGTTCTCTATGTTGATGACATCCTAATAATTGGAAATGATATCGGGATGATTCAGGGCGTCAAAGTTTACCTCTATAAGAATTTCTCCATGAAGGACCTGGGTGGATCTTCTTAGGTCCTAGGCATAAAACTCTATATATATATAGAAAAGAAAATTATTGGGATATCCCAATCAACGTACGTAGATAAGATCTTATAACGGTATAATTTTGACAACTGTAAGACAACACATATACCGTTCAGACATGATCTATATCTTTCGAAGAAGATGTGTCCACAAACAGAAGATGAGAATATTAGAATGTATAATCAGTCTTATACTTCATGTTTGGGCAGCATCATGTATGATATATTATATAATAGGCTTGATATCAGCTTCGCAGTTAGTGTGACCAGTAAATATCAGTCCAGTCCAGGTAATGACCATTGGATGGCTATTAAACATATCCTAAAGTATATTAAAGGTATTACGGATAAGTTTGTGATATCTGAAGGAAATAAACTGCAGGTTAATGGGTATTCGAATTCTGATTTCTAACCGGATCCTGATGATAGAAAGTCCACATCAGGATTCATGTTTACCCTTAACAGAGGTGTAGTTTGTTGGAAAATTTCCAAATAAGGGTCCATAACTGATTCCACCACAGAGGCATAATATATTGTAGGGGTGTTCATAGGGTCGGGTCAACCCGCGACCCGACCCGACCTAACCTGACCCAACCCACGCGGGTTCATAAAAAAATTTGTAAAATTTTGACCCGACCCGAAATTTACGGGTTGCTCAAGGGTTTGATATCCTTGACCTGACTCGACCCGACCCTATACAAATATATTATTTTTCTAAAATATTTATTATTATTTTTAAAGATTTTACTATTATTTCATTTGTTTATTACTTTTTTGTATTAAAACTTTATATATATGATATTTTTGGGACATAAAATAACTAATATTAATATTTCAAAATAATTAAATCATATAAAAAATATTTTTTTAAAAAATGACCCGATGACCCGACCCAACCCGAACCCGATCGGGTTCCACTTCTCCGTGACCCGACCCGCGACCCCGATTTTCCATTGACCCGACTCGACCCGTGAACACCCATAATATATTGCATCTTCTAAAGTTGTAAAAAAAGCTGTTTGGGTTAAGAACTTTATCACAGAGTTGGAAGTTGCCCTAAGTTTCGAGAATCTGATTCTGCTATACTGTGATATTAATGGAGCCATTACACAAGCAAAGGAACCGAGAGCGCATAAAAAATCGAAGCATGTGGAGCGGAAATACCACATCATTTGAGAGATTGTGTCGCTTGGGGATATTATCGTGTGTAAGGTCCTGAGTACAGATAATATAGCAGACCCACTTACTAAGGCCATTCCTCCGAGATTGTTTGATAAACATGTGGAGTCGATAGGTATGCGATACAATCGATATTGGCACTAGAGCAAATGGGAGAATTTATTACGGTTGGTGCTCGGAGCGCTAATTTCTTATGTATTTCTTTATAAATAATTTTGTAATATTTTTATTATGAATAAAATAAACAGTTTCTATAAAATAACATCTCTTTATTTATAGTAAGGATGTAATTGGCCTTAGAATGATTAGTTATGATACAGTTACAAAAGTGTTGCAACTGACATTGAGTTTTATCATAAACGTGTCATTTCTTTAATAGTTCCTGGTCAAGTGTAACGACTAGTAGTTTTTACTACTGTGTACAGTGGTATTGTTACATATGGGACGAAGGCATATAAATAAATTATGTTGAGACTCAAATATACGCATGGAATAAATTTAGGGACAATCGAAAAATTCCTCGAAATCCCGGGACGAGACTGTACAATGTTCCCATTTAGATAGCCCGTGGTATTTGGGGCATAGCTTTTTCATACAAGCTCATATTTTTATGAACTTTATATCTTCGGAAAGATGAGATCGCGACCTACAACTTCCACTTTGAATATTTTTCCAAAATCGGAACAGAAATAGGTCAAAAATATAAGTCAAAAATTCAGATGAATAGTGATTTGGGGTCAAATGGAAGAATCTCAAAGTTTCTACACTTTTTTACATTATTCCAAATTTCAAAAGGGTAATAGTATATAAAGACCTTACTATTCATGCTTACAAAATTTAGAAAGCAAAAAAATGAAAATGAAAATGCAAAAAAAAAAAAAAAAAAAATCATAGCCGAGAGAAGAAAGAAGAAGAAGAAGAAGAAGAAGAACAAGAACAAGAACAAGAAGAAGAAGAAGAAGAAAAGAAAGAAAGAAAGAAAAAAGATGAAGAAAATTAATCATGGCAACCATTGAAGGCTTGGGAAGAGTTGGGAATCAAAATAAAGAAGGTAGGGAGACTTAACCCATTTATTTTTTTAAAATTTTTTTAAGCTTGGAAATGATATTAAGTTGATTTATCTTGGATGTGATGATGGATGAATGATTGTTGTGCCAAGAATGGGTTATTGGGGAAAACCCCTAACTTGTTCAATTTAGGGTGAAAATTCAAAGAAGTTAATAGATTGAAAATTGTTGATTGTGATAGTATTGTGAATGTTTATTAAGTTAATATCATAGTTTATATGTTGGAATTGGTATGGTAGTGTTAAGGACGCATTTTGAGTGAAAAACATATGTTAAAATCAACGCAGAACCTGGAAAATCAGGTTAGCATCGCAACGCAAAGAGGTTCCTGCGGCGACTCCTACTGGAAACTGAGACTCATTCCTGGGTTATGCGAGTCGCGACGCACAACAGCTTGCGTAGCGACGCGAGGTCAGAATATTTGCCAAATCAGTTTTTTTTCAATCCAGTTTGACCCTAGTGTGTTAGAAACCACCCTTAGAGTCTCGTATCAGTTTGAAAACATATCCCATATCAAATTATGATCATTATAAGCCTCGTGCATATATATAAAGATGTATCTTTAGGTATTGTGAAATATCGAGGATTATTTTACTACGTTGATGCTAATCAAGTTCCCAATCATAGGTTATCCACAGGAACTGCAAACTCCTTCGACAATGGACCCAGTGCCAGCCAGATTCCAAAATAGTGAGTGGACATTTTTCCTTTAAACTGACTTTTATTTCTTTATTGTTGTTTCAGACTTATACTTTTACGCTTTAGGGAGTTAGAAGATTTATTTATAGCTATTTCATAAAAAGTTATACTTGAGAAAGAAACAATTTTCCAGAAAATATTTTGTATACTTTTGAAATTCAAAGTATGAGTTTTTATGTTTTTCAGGGCATGAGGTAAAAACTCACTCCAATATGTAACTTGAGACAGTATGAAATTGACGGACAGAGACATGTGCACATGTAGAGGACTATGGGGATGGCGATAATCAACGCCCCTAGATCCTAGTTTCAGAGCCAGGATGACGGCATAGGTTCGTGTACCTGGACTCTAGTTCAGAGCTTGGTGGTAGCATAGATCCGCACCCCCAGTTCTAGTTTGTGACTTGGGGGACAGCGATACGTAACGCCCAGTTTTAAAGATAGTAGTGGCATACTTTGGGGGACGGCGATACGTAACGCCCTAAAGTCCTGGATTTGCACTACTGGCTATAGTTAGGCGTATATGGGGACGGCGATACGTAACGCCCTATACGTCAAGGTTTTCAGACACAGAATAAATTTTTAGTAAATTATTTTTTTCATAAATCAGATTTTAGAAAATAGTTTCCAGAAACCATAGTTTCAAAAGCAGATTTTAGAAAGATCAGTTTTATTATGGAGGTTTCAGATGGAGGTTTCAGAAAAGATATTTCAAATGAAGTGATTTTTTTTTCTAAAACTTTAGATTTAAAGACCTAATGTTTTGATTTGAGTTTTTTTTTTTCAGTTTTCTTGTCCACTCACTTAGATCGAATAACAATCTAACCCCCCACTCCTAGTTTTCTTTGGTTGCAGGACGAATACTGATGCAGTCACTAGGGTTTGGAGTCTACCAGTCAGAGTCAAAGTAAAGTTGCATGTATGCACTAGTGTTGTATAAGTTGTTATAAGTGTTTGTTAATGTTTTTTAAAGAGAAGTATATTTGAGCATACAGTTTTGAGAAATAAAAGCATTTTATATTGTTGAGTTGGGTTATGGTCCTTGTGCATGACCTTGTATTTTGATGGTTTAGAATACAGTCGAAAGTCAGAGGCTATCTCATGCTAGTAACATCTCTCAGATTCGGGGATGTTACAAAGATGGTATCAGAGCATGGTCTAGGGAGTAAGAGACTGAAGTGGGTAGAGTGTTGGGGTCTTGTATACTTAGTTTATTCGGGATACTAGTATGCAGGACACTACCTCTCCAGTATCCGATCCTGAGTACATCCTCAAGATCCTTAGATAGTTTAGCAAGTATTTCCAAGTCTTCTGAATCCTTTTCACTTACTCTAGTTATGAATCATTCTGTAATCATACTAGATTACTCCCCAAAGTTCAGTACAATCTAGGGGAACCAGATAATAAGTTCCAAAGAAAGTTATCCAATAAAGTAAAAGAAAAAGAGAAAGCTAGAAAAGAAGTAAGGGAAGTGTAAAGATGATTAAGTAGTCAGAAGTAAGAAAAGATTGAGATACATGATCAGATCAATAAGAAAGTACAATATCCTACAGTAGCCAAGAGAATAGAGAAAGGCCCCAACAAGTATTTAGAGTTGCCCAGTAGAAGTAAGGTTCCTTTAATCCTCAGGAAATTCTTCTGAATGAATCCAATAGCCTTTGAGATCTTCTTATAGATAGTGAGTTCCCCGAGTAATGAAGAATAGCCAGAGAGATAACAGAAGTAAGAGACCCAAATTAGTGTTGAGGGTCCCAATGGACCTAGATGCCAAAAAGGATTTAGAGAATATCTCAGACCAATATCCACAAGCAGAAAATAGAAATAGTTAGTTATCTTATTCTCCAGTAATCCGATAGAGATGAGACTTTAAATCATCTAGTCTTTGAACCCTCCAATGACACCAGATAAGGAAGCTGCCCTGACTGAGCCTACCTCATACCTACCCAATATGAGGAATAGACTATACCAGGACACATAGCACCAGAACAAGGATATCGAAACTCATTAAGATATAAGATGTTTACCCAGTCCCTATCAACATAGACATAGACGACCATAAGAAATCTAATGAGAGTTCACGTAGGATCTTGGAAGGTAGATCACCTGGAAAAAGATTAAGGAAGTTTCGAGGTTATTAGGAAGATAACTTAGTGTAGCCCATAAAATAAGACAAGTCAGCACAAGGTTTACAGCACTAGTAAAAGTCCATAAGATTGACCAATACGGTAGAACCTAAGGATCAGCCTACCAGCAAGTAGAAAACCATGGAAGTATAAAAGAACAAACTATGAGGATAAAGATATTTAGAAGTGATAAAGGTACTAGTATTGTCATAGAACAAAGCATCGTAGTTGTAGTTGTTGGTGGTAAGAGCAAATAGCAGTGATTTAGGAAATAGCCAGAAGAGTGAACCATTATTAGCCTCAGTAGTATGGTGTAGAGCCAAGAAATAGGATTTGGAGACCGCAAGAAGGAAACAGAAGTGGCAGTGAAATTTAGTGCGAATAGTGAAATAAGAAAGAATTTTTGGAGATATTAAGATAAGTAAAGACCTTAGAGAAATCAATACAGAGTAATGAATCTTAAAATATGGAATAGTTTACCAAGTCCCCATGGAACCAGTGACGACCCTCCCTTCCAGAAAACCTCAACTCTAGAAAGCGTGCAACACCTAATCAGCGCATTATCAAGTTTAAGTGTTAAACAGAATATGTGCCTACAGGTTCCTATAGAATGTATATGCTTTCCGCTCGACTTAGAGTCTAGAAAAAGAAGGACCAGTAAAGAAGAGTAGTTGACAGGATATGTGAATTGTGAGATAGCTAGATAGCCAAATCGATGAGTTCAAAGAAATTTAGACAAGAAGCATGAGCCCCAGAATAGTTTGAAGTCACAATAAGTTGAGCTAGTCTAGAGGCCATGATTAAATTATGAAGCATTTGATAAGGTAAAGACCTAGAAATACAAAGAAATTAAGGAGAACGACTCTTAGAATTGAAGTGAGTAACTTATAAGAGACCCATGGTTATGAGAATGAGAATTAGATAAGGAATAGTACCCGAACACAAGAACTAATAAGAGATACCTTAAGCAATCAAAGATTATGGAGTTTCTAGTAAAATAAAGATATAAAAAATTCAAGGAACTAGGATGAGAAGGGAAAGACTAGATAAAAAGTAATATCTGAACTGGAAATTTAGTAAGAGATGTCCTAGATATTTAAGGTTGAAAGAGAATTTTCAGGAAGATAGAGATGTAAGAAGTTCAATGAACTAAGGTAAAAAATGAACTTACGTAGTAGGATAAGCTTATTAAGGGGGGATAACAAGAGAGTGTAGCAACATGCAGAGAGAGAAAGTAAAGACTTTAGAAAGCTAAACAATAGAGATAAGATAAGAAAAAGAACAGAGGCAGTACGATGAAGTTCTTAGAGAGTATGATCTTAGAGGAAGTTCTGAGAGAGTATAATCTTAGAAGAACTTCTCAAGAGAGACATAAGTTCGATAGTCGAAGGCAATCAAAGGTAGAGTTGGAAAGACAAATCAGATAATTTTAGTAGTAGTACTCTAGTGTGAGAATGATGTCAGACATATCTAAATGAAAGTTCTAAGTGTATAGTTCAGTAGTATATGCAATTAGGCCACCATAACCAATAAGGTCCCACCCTCCCAACCCTCATTAAATAATGGCAGCAAGAGCACGCCCCTAGATCTTAGTTTCAGAGCCAGGATGATGACATAGGTCGTGTACCTGGACTCTAGTTCAGAGCTTGGCTGGTAGCACAGTTCCGTACCTCCAGTTCTAGTTTGTGGCTTAGGGGACGGTGATACGTACCGCCCCAAGACCACCAGTTTTAGAGACAACAGCGATATGCTTTGGGGACGGGGATATGTACGCCCCAAAGTCATGGATTTGCACTATTGGCTACAGTTAGGCATATGGGGGATGCCGATACGTAACGCCCTCATACGTTAAGGTTTCAGACACAGAACAGATTTTCAGTAAATAAATTTTTTTTCAGAAATCAGATTGTAGAAAGATCTGTTTTATTAAAGAGATTTCAAATAGAGGTTTCAGAAAAGAGATTTCATATGAAGTGATTTTTTTTTCTAAAACTTTAGATTTAAAGACCTAATGTTTTAATTGAGTTTTTTTTTTTTTCAGTTTTCTTGTCTACTCACTTAGATCAAATAGCGATCTAACCCCCACTCCAAGTTTTCTTTGGTAGCAGGTTTTCTTGGAGGACGAGCTCGGGAGAACGAATATTAATGCAGTCACTAGGGTTTGGAATCCACCAGTCAGAGTCAAAGTAAAGTTGCATGTATAAACTAGTGTTGTATAAGTCGTTATAAGTGTCTATTAATGTTTTGTAAAGAGAAGTATATTTGAGCATACAGTTTTGAGAAATAAAAGCATTTTATATTGTTGAGTTGGCTTTGGTCCCTGTGCATGACCTTGCATTTAGATGATTTAGAATACAGTCGGGAAGTCAGAGGCTAATGGGGTTAGTACTGCTATCCTATGCCGGTAACATCTCCCAGATTCGGGGATATTACATCAAGGTTTACATTACTTGATCAGTAAGTAAGCTCATTGAGATGGGTACATGTTATATATTGGAATCTTAGATTTCAATGGTTGTTTCTCAATGAACCATAAGTCTCAGAGACATGTATAGACATGTAGGTGTTTATATCGGATCAACATTGAACGACTCACAAAAGATTCTTAATGGATGATACACCAACGTCAATAAGAATCTTCTCGGGTTGAGTAGCATAATGATTCTTTGACTTGAGATATCACTGTGGATATATGAGATATCCTCCACACTTTGATGGCAGTCACATCACCGACCTATTTAGGTCAGACCTCCGCTTGTTTGTTGAGTGTGGACTGATCCTCATGATATCTTGTATGTATCAAGATAGAATTTGTTAGCTCCGAGTACAGAGCATAGGTATTCACTGTGGAATTAGCAATCTGTTAAATACATGGGTCTGTGGTACACTGTAGAAGTGAGTTATAAGTGTCATTAAGAGATTACTAATAAAAACATCGACATGATTATATCTATTCAGATTTGATGTTTATATCTATATCTCTGGAATAATCCGGATATTTGTGTCAGATGGATTATACGTATGCAATGACCTCGACTTGTATGGTTCAGTGAGTTTATCTGTGATCGTCATAATTTACAGGTGCGTAAATTATGGACACAAAATTGGATTCCGTGATGGATATGCTTGAATCTAAAGTCTCACTAATAAAATATACTCGTAGAGAACTAGGGCAACTTTTATGAATAATATTGATTATTTATAAATCGTTTAATGGTTAACAAAATATACATGCATAAAGACCTTTTGGTCATTTCCTAATTAATATGTATTTGTATTTAATATATGATTTTATTAAATACACATTAATTAATTATCAAAATATGATATTTTACATATATCATTAATATATTTATTTGGATTATTTAAAGTAAATATATATATGTATAGATATTTGTATTTAAATAATTATTTAATTGTTAAATAATTAAAGTAAGTAAAAATAAAAAATATCTATGTTGATATTATGTTAGGAAATATCTTAAGTGTAAATGTTTGACTTTTACATTTATGATAAAGGTGTTAAAATTGGTTTTGACTTCTTTTGGTTCGAAAATTGAAAATATCTTTTTCCATTTTCTTAAGCCAAAATTTGGCCAAAGCCCTAAAGTATTTAAGGCTTCATTTTACATTTGCTTCACACTTTAGGTTAAGCCTCCAAATACTACAAAAAAGGGTTGAGAGAAAAAGTGAAGCTTTAAGAAATAAATTGAAGAAAACTTCAAGTAAAGCAAATTTTTTCAACTTTTCTTAAATTAGAAAAATATTTATATCATTCTTTGCTATAACATGTGATGCTTGGAAGTTTTTTCTACTCTATTGGTTTGGTAATAAGTGTGATGAAAGTTTAAATGGACGATGTTTGCATGTATGTTTTTCAAAGTAAGTTTGTAAATAGTGTATAAGCTTTCTTTTGATCATTTGATGATCTTGTTTCCATTCTATAGTTTTTAGGCCACTCATTGATGAACTAGAATTGTTCTTGAGTTATTTCAAAGTGGTGAGACTTATTTGGTTTTGTAGACATTAGATTAAAGTGTTGGATTTGGTAAATTTTATTAATTTTATTAATTTAAAAAATTAGAGTTCTTAACCTAAAAAAAAATTGGGACTTTTCATATGTGTTGTACTTTGATGTATATAAGTTATAAAAATCATTTGGTGTTGATTGGAAATCATCTAAACTTATTTTTAACAAATTTGGACCAAAATGCACTAAGTTGAAACTTTAGGGTGCTCTCGGCGATTTGATAAAATTGTGGGATTTTTGTTGTGATTTATATTTTGATGTATACGACATGTATAAATAATTTTGGTAGTGATTTGAAATCACTTAAATTTGTATTTGACAAATTAGGACTAAAATGATCAAAATATAAACCTTTAGGTTCTCACGGTAATTAAGGGGAAATTATGGATTTTAGGTAAAAATTATTTTTTGAGTATTAAGTAATTAGAATAAATTAGTTTATTTTAATTAACCAAGAAAAATTATTAAAATCACTCGAATAATACCCCCTAAAAACCCCTACACTTTACCGTTGATAAATTTTTCTAATTCTGAAGTTTTTCAAAACCGAAAATGACGATGAATCCAAAGTATTCCATATGTAATTATTTTGTTAAAATACAAATATATATATATATATATATGTGTGTGTGTGTGTGTGTGTGTGTGTGTGTGGTGTGTGTGTGTGTGTGTGTGTGTGTGTGTGGTGTGTGTGTGTGTGTTGTGTGTGTGTGTGTGTGTGTGTGTTGTGTGTGTGTGTGTGTGTGTGATTGGTGGAGGTCAGCATCCACCTTGACAGTTGCAAGCAATTGTCCTTGACAGTTTTTCATAATTGCATTTTTTTCAATTGTGAATGCTGGGCATCCTCTATAAATAAAATGATACTCAGCACATAAAAAATGTACTTTCTTTCAATTTGTCTTGTAGAATTTTGGAAAGAATGTCTTGCGTATTTGTTGTTTTTTAAGTTTTCTTGTAATTTCTTTTTCTTTCAATAATAAACTTATGTGTGTTTTGATTCAAATTATGAGTAGCTAATTTCTTTTTCTAGAGTAAATGGTGAAGCTTTTAATATGAAAATTTAGATTAATCTCACTTATATTATAATATAAATTATAATCTAATGATTAATATTTAGTTTAAATCTGGAATAATTATTGACAAATTTTATTACCGCTTATATGGCTGATTTTATTTATTTGGCATAATTAAGTACCTAACTAGACTTATTATAGACAAAGTTATGACCGTCTTTATGGTTGGTTTTAAATGTTTTGGCATAATTAATTCCTGAAATAAATTAATTGGGTAATAATGACAATTTATTTATTATAAAAAGTGAGATTTCTAAATTTGAAATATTAAAAGTGGATCCCCTAACCCCATCATTTTATTTTATGGTTGAAGTTTAAATTAAAATTACAATCACTTCAAACAATCCAATCATTTTATTTTTCACTCAAATTATTATTTTATCTTATTAAATTTATTCCCTGTGGATCGACCCCGGACTTACTGGGTTATTTATTAATTTGACACTCTTATACTTGGGAGTAAAGAATTACTTTTTCAGCGTGTCAATCCCGAGCAAGTCAAATTCAATCAGGATGTAGAGAAAATTTTCGAAATCATGTTTGTATAGCGTTCGTTCTAGTGTTCAAACGCAATTATGTTCGCTTTTATGGCGCGTTCTTCATCCCGTTCGAATGAAATGTTTAAGGAAGCATTCTTCAGTTTGTTCAGACGTAACCTTATGGAGGGATTGCATTCTTGTGATGTTCATCAGCTCGTTTGAAAGTGCCTTTGAAAGATTGCGTGCGTTCTTGTAGGATTCGATGGGCATTCGAACACCCTACATTTTTTAAGAGGAAAACTCTTAAATTTTGAGCCCCTATAAATAGGCAATCTTCTTTATCTTTCCCATCTCTTTTTCTCTCTCACTACCCACGCCCAACATGTCTATTTTTCTTCAATTCAAACTAAGAATAGAACGATTTTCATGCATTTCCAAGAGACAAATGAAGCAAGTAAGTTCCTTAACCTCAATTTTAGCTTTTGTTTTGCATTTTAGCATGGATTTTTTAAGCTTAGATTGAAATCTGTGTGTGACCCATGTTAATTTCTCATGATTTTGAATGATCAGCAAGGTAATCATGCTTTGATAGATGATTATTGACATGATATTTAGTAGATAGGTCATGGTATTTCCTAAGGTTAAACAAGCCTCTATCAGATACCTATGGTCTTATAGACGACTCATAAGTGTCAACTGTGTCCCAGTATTGTTCATTCTTTGCTATATGTTCCAAGTAATCTAGTGTATCTTCGGGACTTTTGCCTATAAACTAACCATTACACATCATTTACACTTCTTGTCTACCTTGGGGTGTTAAACCCTTATAGAAGTAGGAAACCAGCATCCATGTTTCAAACTCGTGATGTTGACAAACATTCAACATCTCTTTGAATCTCTCCCAATATTGGTAAAGTATTTCCCTCGACTCTTGTGTGAAAGTTGTAATTCTCATCTTAAAGAAGTTTGTCATGTGAAGGGGGAATTTTTTTTTTTTATAAATTACTCTTACAATCATCCCATATTCTGATGGATCATGACCTAAGACTCTATTGAGACAGTTGAAGAACCCCTAGGGTTGGATCGGTGTCCCACGCAGTGGAAGAGGGTATAACCTAAGGCTATTAGGGATAGGTGTATTTTGAAATATTTTAATGAAAACTATATTATGATACGAATCTGTAGGAAAAAACATGGACAAAATCAGAGTACTGAAACTCTGAAATGGAGAAAATGAAGTTTTAGTGTTCGTCAGCCCTAGGAGTCGTGAAGCGCTGGATAGGAGTCGAGACGCTCCAAAGTGAGAGAGCAACTCCGAGAGATCTTAACGACGCGACGCGGAAGGATGGGAGTCATGACGCTCCAAGGTTTGATGCTCAGTGTCGAGACACTGGAGGGTCAGAGTCGTGACGCTCACCTGGGCAGTGAGAAATTTCAATATTTAAATCATCCTAAATACTTCCAATTTTCTCCTATCATTTTAATACACCTTAAAACCAATTTTAACATCAAAACCAACCACAACACATATTATACAACTAACATACATGTATTCTAAATACTTATATGCGTTTGTTTGAATCTGAACATAAACCAATTTTAGAATCCCAATAAGAAATGTCTCATGAATAATTGTAGTTCACCTAAAGATGGTCAAATGATTCTAGAATGGTAGCCATAGCTCTAAGCTTTAATCTAGAGTTCCAAACTCTTATTAATTATTTCATGTCCAACATGAACATCTTTGACCTAATTAACAAGCAATATTGTGTTTATACTTCTAAAGTATCCTAACACAATTTATTAGCCTTATTTCAACATTAAGCTATGTAATCATGCATCCAATACATAAAATAACATAGCTTAAGAGAAGTTCAAACTTACCTAGCAAGCTTGATGTAAGATCCAATCTTTTTCTCTTTGTTGAAATGGGTGGAGAACTTCCAAGGTTTGTAAGCTTTACTCCAAGATCCAATCTTGATTCCAGTGGTAGCAACCTTCACTTCAAGATCCATTCGTGATTTCTCCTAGATGAAATATTATAGATACCTCACAAAAATCTCTAAAACATTCTATAACTTGGGCTAATTTCTCTAATACTTGCTTGTATTTAGCTTTCTCAAGCTTAATTAAAACCTTCCTATCACTTGCTATTTATAGCAAAACTTAGGCATTTTTTAATAAATAAAAGTTCTAATCAACTTTTATGTGGGCTTAATCTAATTTGTCGAAATATGTATAATTAGGTGTGACTAATTTTTATTGTCTACAACTTTGATTTAATCTAATTAAATCAAGACAATGATTATGAAATGGATTAGTTCAATGTTTGGCACTTTGATTTAATCCAACTAAATCAAGTCAAATACACCTAAAATTACATACTTGCAATTACCATAGTATCCTCAAATGGTAGAGACAATTATGAAATCACGATAAAGCTCTTGTGTAAATATTGAATTAATCCAATTAGGTCAAAGTAAATAATCAATGTTATCCAATAACACTTAATTATCTTAGTTGATAATTATAATATCGAATACTATCTTTTATCAAAATTAATCAGCTACCCAAGTGCTCAATGAGTACACTTCATATTGGGACTCTCTAAGTTCAAACACATTCGTCATATAATCCTAGCTAATATGTACGCAATTCAGCCACCTCCAAATTCGCGAAGAACACGAATGACCTTTCTGAACTATACAAGTTGAGGTCATAATATGTTTAACAATCCCTCCGTCGTAGGCTATCCGAATTGTGCTTAGGAAACATAAAACACACTGTCAAGTTTTCAATGCGCACATCTCATGTTGACATGTCCACGATTCTTCATAACTGATGCGATCTACCCTAGGTGATCGACTTTGGCTAAAACTATAAAAATTGTGACTTTACTCACATGAATACCTAAACCCCTTGTGGTACAAATACAAGCCAACGGATCCTATCTTGCTTCGCACTTGATTACTGAGAGCATCGGTCCACACCCAAAGATGTCTAGAGGCCATACCATGAAAAGTTTTGAAATACATGGCATCAAAGTGTGGAGGATCTCACACAAAATCAATGATATCCTATAGTCAAAGGATTACACATGCTACTCGACTGGATGGGATTCCTATTGACGGTGGTGTGTACTTCGAACTATTATGAATTACCTGTGAGCCATTCAGTATTCGGTCCAACCAATACCCACATGTATATAAGAGTTTCCAACACTCATGATTCATCGGGTTAAACCATTGGAACTCCATTTCCGATATACTACATGTGCTAATCTTCTAGGTTATACGAATTCGACCGTATTCCAAAACCAACGACTATGAATATATATATATTTTTTAAGAATAATTTACAATAATAATACTTATCCCAATGTTGGACCACCTAGTGTCGAGTATTACTACAAGACTATTCTAAGGTCGATGCCATTCTTAGCATGTATATACATCAATCTAATACGCATAATGGCAATACCATTAATAAGGTATGAAATGAAAATATGGTTATTTTATTAATAAATAATACAATGTACAATTCGGATTGGCACTCCAAACACCAACTCCAACAAAATCTCACTTGCTTAGTACAATCTGGATGGTACCGCAATCTCATCTCCTCCACATGTTTATTAAATAACTTAGGAGGTAATGCATTTATAAGCGGGTCTGCGATGTTTTCTAGTCCTTGAACCTCCAAGAACACTATATCTTTTCGTTTAATTATCTCTCTAATTACGCGGTATTTCCTTTCCACGTGTTTAGACTTGGAATGTGGTCTCGGCTACTTAGCCTGCTTAATGGCTCCGCTCTTATCAAAGTACAATGGGATCGAATCTGCAATACTAGGTATAATGCCAAGTTCTGTGATAAAATTTCTAATCCAAACAGCTTCTAAAGTTGCTATAAATTCTGCCTCAGTGGTGGAATTAGCCGTTGAGCCTTACTTTAAACATCACCAACTAACTGCACCACCGTTAAGGGTAAATATGTATCCAGATGTAGATTTTCTATCATTTGGATCTCCCTTGGAGTCGAAGTCTATATAACCCATAACTTGTAGCTCATTTTCTCCATATATTAGAAACGATACCTAGTACCCTTAAGATATTTTAACATATGTTTATCAACTGTCCAATATTCATTACCTGGATCAGATTGATATCGGCTGGTCACACTGACATCGAAACTGATGTCAGGTCTAGTAAATAGTATAACATATATTATGCTTCCAATATAAAAATCATATGACATGTTAGAAATTCTAACTCTCTCTTCCTCAGTCTGAGGTGCCATTTTCTTTGAGAGATGTATGCCGTATCGGAAAAGTATATTTACTGCCTTGCAGTTAGTAAAACCCTTTCTAACATCTTATCTATGTACGTCCAGTGCAACAACCCGATAAGCTTCCTAACTCTATTGGTAGAGCCTTATACCCAGTATATAGGAAGCTTCACCTATATCTTTCATGGAGAAGTTCTTCAAAAGGTAGGCTTTCACACTTTGCATCAATCCTATATCATTTCCTATGATGAGGATTTCATCTACATATAAGACTAGGAAAACTATCATGCTCCCACTAATTTTCTTATAAACACATGGTTCTTCCTCGTTCTTGATGAATCCAGATAATCTAATTATCTCATCAAAATGATGATTCCAGCTTCGGGATGTTTGTTTAAGTTCATAAATAGACTTTTAGAGCTTACAAATCAAGTTTGAAGTCTCGCTGGATACGAAACCCCTGGTTGTTCCATATATATATTCTTCTTGAGGAATCCATTTAGGAAAGTAGTTTTCACATCCATCTGCCATATCTCATAACCTTTACAATAATCACCCTTTTGAGTATGTCTGCTCACAACCTTTACAAAAATCACCCTTTTGAGTATGCCCACTCACAAAAGGGATTTATCAACCACTAATGTTTAAATATGAAGATTTAAATACAACTTAGGCACTCGCAAAATATAAAGAAGATTAGGATTGTGAGTTGCTAACCTAATTGAGCTAAGCTCACTACAAATGATATGAAGATGTTGTGTGTAAGCTTTGATTATTAGAGTGTAAGATGGAGAAGGTTTTGTAAAACTCTCTGTTTACTTACTAGAAAACGTGTGAAGGTGTTAGAAGTAGGCAAAAATGGATTTGGGGCTCAAATTATAGAGAATGTGCAAAACAGCCTTTGCTCTTTATCTGAGACTGGTATGTTCGTCTTAGAGGCCGATATATCAGTCCTGCAAAACATAACAACTATATTATCATTGAAGATTAAAGCACAATATCATATTACTGATCGGTATTGATGAGAACCTGCCTAGAACAAGCCAACCAAACCCACACGACACCGAGATCGTTCCCAAGAAAGCCAAGATAGTTCGGTTGAAATCGTAAACCTTTGAAGAACGAGCAACAAAAACCTAGGGTACTAATGAGGCGCCACAAAGGGGCAGGCCTTTGATAAGCCAAAACCAGTGAGAAGAAATTGAGGGATTCTCAAAGCTCACGAATTTGATGAGTTTTTATTAAAGAAGAGTTGTGTCCAAAACATAACCAAAGTGAGCCTTTTTTAAGGAGGCTACAAACAAAACCCTAATCCCAAATTATAAAAAGACCAAACTACCCACACTCCAACAGGCGTGTTTCCTACACTAACCTAGTTTAACCCCACGTGCAGCCCATGCATGCTTAACCTAGTTCCCAAACATAATAAACCCTAATTAATATGTCAAACATAAATAAATAGCCGAATTAAAACAAATGTCAAGCCCTAAATCAAACAACAATAACTAACAAATTATTATACTAAAATAGGCCTAAGTATCTTGATGCTCCACGACCTGAATAAGTTTCACCATCACAGGTTCGTCCAGCTTCAAGCTCATACTCAATGTAGTAGAGGGTCATTAATAGTCAGATATAGTCCTCTGTATGAATCCATGCATTGCTTCCTGAATCTTTTTAGCTCGAGACCTTGTGATTGAACCCTCTGAAATATATACGGTGGTGTTCTGTCCTTGTGCATCATGGCTCGAATCCTGGGCCGCATCAGGTATGGAGGCCGGTATATTGGTGTGCTCATAATATAGGGACCGGTGTGGTCCGTTTTGGTTCATGTTTTTATGCAAACTCTAGCTTACCGATATTAGAGATTGGTTTAGAGTAGCCTGATTTCAGAAAGCATGCAAATTTACTCAAGGCAGAGCAGGGTCACCGGTATGCCGGTGTGGGGGACTGGTATGCCGATCTCAGTACATAAAATGCAGGATTTGAAAGTTAAAACCATTTTGCTTATGAACTTAATGCATCTAAATTAATGTGCATATGTCTTATGATCTTAGAGAATTAAATTATCAAATCACCTACATAGTGAGCCCAAAGCTAGAACCGCACAAGATTTCTTCAATAGACACTTGAGTCTTCACATCCATTTTTTTCTTTGCAACTAATGTACTTCGATATCTTTTTGTAATTTCTGCTAATGCGCATCGAAGTCTTCCACTTTGAATCATCAAAATTCATCTTGAGAATATGTGGCTAACAATATCCCTCTTTTTGATGATGACAACTTTTAAAACTTGTGATCTTTGAGAGTTCCAAATTTTTTGAAGATTATGATTCCCCCTCAACATTAGCTTCCCCTCAACATGTGATTGTCTTCAATATAGCTCTATAAAACTTAGACAAATACATTAGTATAAATTTGATCCTCATTAATATAAGGGTGAGGGTTATATAAGTTTTAATCTTATTCTAATGATTTATCCCCCTTTGACATTATCAAAAAGGATAGAGAAGTAAAAATAAAGCTATATTGAGATATCAATCCATATGTGCACAAAACATATTAAAGTTCTTAAACATGCACACTTTTTATTTTCTTCCCCTTTTCTATACAAATTAAAATTCATGCATAGATCATAAAAATCATTCAA
Organism: Zanthoxylum bungeanum; assembly: GCA_019454045.1. NCBI lineage: Eukaryota > Viridiplantae > Streptophyta > Magnoliopsida > Sapindales > Rutaceae > Zanthoxylum > Zanthoxylum bungeanum. Next base: position 51,193 of record SKCR01009390.1, read on the forward strand.
ATCAAGCCAATAGATATGCATTTCATTTTCAACCAATAGAGATCCATGGCAAGGCATATCCAATGCTAAAAAACTCAAAAGGGTCATACATGTCATAAAAGACAATAAGTCCAATGTGATGCCAATTGATACTAAATGATATTTATGATACGATTAAGCATAGATTGATACCAATTGACCAATTGAATTTCAAATTGCCTAATCACTGGTATGCTTCAAAATAAAGACCAATTTTCCAATTGAAATCAGTATACTTATATAAGTTGGAGGAAACGGTAACAATATTTCTGTAAATACTGATTTTACCTATTACCGTTGTCACCAAGTAGAAAATCCACCAAACTTGAAATTCATCCATTTTTTAGGTATGTCTTTTGATATTCTACTTCTTGAGCTCTCTCTCATTTTGTATTGTGTCTTTGAGATCATTTTTTATTTCTCATTGAGATTCACTCCCAAAGCTTCCTTTACAATATCATTTAAGCTCATTTTGGTTCCCAAACTTTCTTGGGTTCATGGGGGTTAGTCTTGGTTCCTTAGGGGACCCATACATTTACTTTCACATTTTTGTACATGCAATCAAAATTTTGTGTCCTTTGCTAATGCATGCATGACATATAATATTTTCATCAAAAGTGACATGTGTATGAGAAATGGATGCTTTACAAAATAATTTTTCATAAATTTCTTTTTAATATAAGGCCTATATCATAATCATTCTCTATTAAATGCACATCTTTAGGATCCAATCAATATATTAAAAAATTTGCTCCCAAAGTAAATTTTATAACAGTGTTATGCAAAATCCATAATCTTTTTATTTAATGCAACATTTTCATCCGTTAAAAATTGCAATCACATATTCTGGAGGAAGATGGCATGTTAGATATGTTATTTTCAAGCTTTAGCTTTTCATCTTTTTAGCAAGCAATTTCTTTTTCATACATTTCATTTTTCTCAACTACTGATTCATGATCATATAATAGTGATGAATGCGTATTTTTGATCAGTTTATGTTTCTTTCTATGTAAATCATACATCTTATGTAATTCATTAAATGTACCAAGCAATTCATCATATTCAAGGAAATCATGTAACTTTTCCTCAACACTTTCATTTAGGAGATCATCAGTGGCCATAAAAGCGAGATTTCTTATTCCCTCATCGCTTTCCTCCTTGGATGAGTTAAAATCATTATCGCTCCAAGTTGCATTCATTGCTTTATTCTTGAATTTTCCTTTGAATCTTCTCAATGGGAAATCTGTAAAATCATGACCCGACTTTTCACACTCATAGCATATGAATTTATCTTTCTTATGCTTTTCAGTCAATTCTCTTCACTATTCTCATCCATCTGAGATTTTACTTTAGACATTTCGGATTTGAGGAACTTCTTAAACTTCTTTGTTAAATGCGCCAACTCATCATCTCTATCATCTTTTTCATCGCTTGAGCTAGCACCATACATTTTTCTCACAAATGAATTAATAGCTATTCACTTTTTATTATTTTCATCTTTTTCCCTTAAATCCATCTTGAGCTTCATCTCATATTCCAATAATTTTCCTACTAAATTATCCAATTTCAAATTATTGATATTATTTGATTCCTTGATGGAGGAAGTGCAAATCCTATATTGTTTGGGGAGCGACGTACGAATTTTCTTTACTTGATCACTAGAGTCAATGCTTCTCCCCAAGGCGCTAAGTTGATTCATAATCATTGTGAACCTAGAAATAATATGCTCAATATCTTCACCAGCTTCCATTTTGAAGCTATTTAACTCGCACATGAATCAGTTGATCTTTAACTCATTGACTTGGCTTGTGTCCTCATTTAACATTTCCAAAAAATTCCACAATTCTTATGAATTTCCAAACTTCGGAAGCTCATTAATTTGACTTCAATCAATTTCATAAAGATGATGGTTGAGTGCCTTAGTATTTTTGGAGGCTTCCATGAATTCCTCATCGGTCCATTCAATACGTGACTTAGGAATCTCCATATCATTGATATCATTCTTCATTGGCATTCTAGTATCTTTTGTGATCACCTTGAAGGATTGCACATCAATGGAAAAAAAAAGGTAGTCAACATCCTCATCTTCCAATAACTATAATCAATTCTGATGTAGAAGGGAGGTCTAGTTGTTGAAAATTCATTAGCAAGATTTGTTGAGTAGCTTGTAGAGGCCATGATATTTTCTCGGTTAGTTAGGTCTTTCTTGAGAGTACCTTATTCTGATACCAATTGAAATTACCTACAAGCACATTTCAACAAACAATCTCTATACCTAAGAGGGGGTGAATTGGGTAATGATCTAAATATGAGGAAATAAAAATTCTTACCGATTTTATGCTACTGAGCTAGTAGCTTTACCAATTAAACTTATCAAGCAATTTTTCAATCATAATATATTACTAAAATATAAGTCACTAAATAATATGGAAATCTAATGTAAAACTTACAATAAATTAAAGAGATATGGTTAGAGAAATTGTCACTGGATTTTTAGTGGTTCGGCCAACAATGACTATGTCCACTCCTCCAAGCCGCGGTTGAAATTTTCCATTAAGTTGAATCGATAACTTACATCAAGTTTTTCATGGCTTACTCGCAACTAAGAGATTTGTTCCCTAGGTTCACTCTAAATTTTTACACAAGAGTTTTATCACATAGGCTCACTCTTTAAACCTTTACAATGAGTTTTATAAATAAGCTTACTCACAGACCTTTACAATGAGTTTTGTTCATACGGTTACTTGCAACCTTTACAATAATCACCTTTTTGAGTTTTCCCACTCACAAAGTGATTTTTCAACCATAATTTTTTGAATATGAAGATTTAAATATAACTTGGGCACTCACAAAATATAAAAAAGATTAGGATTGTGAGTTACTAATCCAAGTTATCTAACTTACTACAGATGATACGAAGGTATAGTGTGTGAGCTTTGATTATGAGAGTGTATAATTAAGACGGTTTTGTAATAATCTCTGATTTTACTTGCTAGAAAATATATGAAGATGTTAGAACTGTTGTAAATTCTCTAAGTATATAGTATGGATGAAGGAGGGTCATGTCCCTTGAGTAGTGCCCTATGGGAAATGCACAAACATGTAGTGACATGTCCTCTAAAATTGGAAGAACACACCTCTAGACTCCAAAAGATATAATGAATGGGTATAACCCTTAGAAGGGTTACACCCCAAACCAAATGGTGCCCTCAAAAGCACCCTTCCATGCCTATATTGTTGGTGTTTGCTAAGGTCCCAAGATCATTAAACAAGCATGAAACATGTGTGAATACAAATCAACGAAGTTGCGAAATACTCACATTGATCGGTTGAGCGACGCTTTGACGAACAAAATCTGATTTTGCTCACTGTCATGGTCACGGTAGTTCACTGCCACTGCCCTCCAAGATTCGGCCATGTGTCTCCAAGTTTTGAGCTCCAAGCTTCGTCAAACGATTCCCGGCTCATGGGTAGACTTCCCTATCACCTTCGCATGTCTCTCGGAGTGCTAGCTCTTGTGCTTTTTGCCACAAAAATCACCACACTTGCTTCCCTTTTCTTCTTGGTTCTCGGCAGTTCACTGCCAAAACAGAAGAAGAATTTGCCCTCCATGGGCGTGAGATGTAGAGAGAAAAAGAAGAGAGATTGGAGGAGAGAGAGAGATAAAATGTGTTAAGTTTTTTGGTAATTGTTTTCTAAAAACATATACACAAATTTGGCTTTAAAAAATCAAACAATCAAAGCCATCAACCACTTCAACAACTCACATCACTATTCACATCACTCAAGTGTCAAGTTACATCACTCAAGTGTCAAGTCACATCACTCAAAGTGACAAGTGATTTGACGCTTGAAGTGACTAGCATTTGACACTTGATGCGACTAATGATTTGACGCTTGATTTGACTTGCGTGCCGCACTCGAATTTGAAATGCGAATGCGCTCGCAAATAATCTCGGGCTCGGGTTCGTTAATTCTAAATTAATGAATTTTCCGTTGCGTCATAATTAAATCTAATTTAATTAAATAATCATGCCAAGCATAATTACTATTCACGTTACTAACGAATTAATTCTAAATTAACTCGTTCGCCCGAATTAAAATCCAATTTGAATTTCGTGTCGAAATCCAATTTCGTTTAATATATCGAATATATTAATTTATCGATTAATTCCAAATTAATCGTTATCTCTCTTTAAATGATATTTTATCGTAGATAAAATATTTCCTCAATTAATCCCAGATTAATTTTCTCTCTTCTAATTAATCCCAGATTAATTAAAGTGCGAGTCATACGTCATCAGTGAATCTTCGGGAAGTGACCCATGAGATCTCTGGATATGTTGGCAGTAAATTCAGTCGTCAGACTATCCAAACACGTACGTACCAAGTACTATGTTTTACCGATTTACAAGACAAGGTTGGGTTCTAGCAAAGAGCCATGCCTACCTAATTCTCCAGAAATATCCTTACATGAATTAAGGATCTATATCAGGCGTAGTATACGTGGTATTGCGTATGTCGATCCAGTATCGGATGATCACGTGCTAGGCCTGGGGCTGAAGCTGTGTCTGCCCCGTACGAAGCCCATGTCGGATGTTTGGTAACTAGTCTTTATAATCAGATGAACATGACCTAGTCATATCATCTCAATGACTACAGTACTTAAGAGCACCAGTACCGTATCCTACGTGACATCATCTCCACTATGACTGGAATGATACTTCCGTCTTGACATCACACCCAACGCACTACGATTCTCAATATACCCACCATAGGCATACACAGAACCTGTTGAAGCCCTGGACGACCGCAACCAAAGTATATTGATTGTCGCAAGTATTAGCGGTGCAAGTCTCAGGTTAAGACCAAATACACTTACCTTGATTTCGGATTTCCATAGACACATAGTCATACTACCAATGGAATTTCGAGGGGATCTATCCAGAGCGAAGCTGTTTTCCGTACCATCGGTAAAACACAACCTCTTATTACACTTGCATGAGTATCATATACCCAAATATATGAGAACTATGTCGTTGTGCTCTCACAACGTGCACAAGTGTAATACTAGTCTTTTACGTATTTATCGATGTCCAATCTCGATAATACTCTAACTAGGGATATTTAATAATTTATCCTTCGTGGACTGATACTATCTCATATCATTCTCAATCCATGAACAAATCATAAGGACCTCTCATCATTTATACATCTAGGTGATCTAATCACAAATGATAAGAGTGCAATCTCCTTTGTCACATAGTTAATTTGTACAACAACACCATGATCTATACAAATAGTGACGCTATGGGTCATAATTTTCCAACAATCTCCCACTTGGCCTATAGCCAGTCACTCCAGTGTCTTACACCCGAACTATGTAAGGTTGGCTCAAATTATTGAGGAAACACTTTCGTTAGCGGATTTACATGATTATTATCTGATGCGATTTATTCGATCATCACGTCGCCACGATGTATGATCCGAACGAATCAGATGAATGATCGAAGTGTGTATCTGGATCGGTGATGAGACCGTTAATTCTTTAGCATGTGCTGCAGCCTAGCTCAGCTGCTAACAGAATTATATCTAATCTAATTAGATTTATTATCGACCCAAATGGCTTCTATTGCCGTCTCAGCTGCAACAATAACCCGCATTTGTTGTTTATTCGGTAACCGTATCTTGCTTGGAAGATTTCTAGCTTATTGTACCGTTATTCAAACTGTATAGTACCGTTTGTGACTTTTAGTCATTTTATCGGTTTAGGAAACTTGCAGTAGTGATTCCAGTCACTTCAAGTTCTCCTTCTCCACAGATTAAGACAACATCCTTAGATCTCTAAGATACTAATGGATGTTCTTAACATCAATCATCAATCCAGTGACTATCACTTGGATTGGCCTGATTGTGAATCCATATGCTCAAAGCGTATGAGACACCAGGTCGCGTACAATTTTTAATGTACAAGTTCTCGGAGAGTATTAACAACTTTAAATCTATCCCAGTAGATCTTTATTCCTAGAATAAAGGTTGTTTCTCCCAAGAATTCTACGGAGAATTATTCTCGAAAGCCAAGCTTTCGCTGATTTTTTTTATGGGATATCATTTCCAAGAAATGACATATCATCATTATTTATGGGACATTATTGTCAGTGCACTCCCAATAAGCTCCTTATATACACAAGAATCATATTCGTTTTGAATCAAATCATACACCATTATGATTACATCAAAACGATAATTCCAAGAACTTGTGCTTGCTTCAATCCAAACATGGATCGAATAACCTGCAAACCTTATTTGCTAGTTATGATACGACAAAACTGTCAGGATGTTGAAAAACATCCTCTAAAAGGTTTCCTTTTAAGGAAAGCGATTTTCCCGTTCAGCTGTCATATTTTATAAATGAAACATGCAGCTTTAGCAAGTATTATCCAAATGGATTTACCTTGGCAACAGTTAAAAGGTTGAATCGTAATCAACACAATATTGATAACGATACCTTTCTGCTAAAAGCCTAGCTCAGTTCGTTGGTATGTTGCCATCCATGTGTGTCTTCCTTGAAGACTGATATAGTACCAATAGGCACAATGTCTTGCGGTACATCAACTAGTATCTAAACATAGTTGATATGCATGGAATCCATTTCGGATTCATGTGGAACTTTGCCATAATAGGGAGTCGATATCTTGTATCACTACCTCATACGTAGTCAGTTGGTATACCTCAATAAGATAAACATCTTTATGAGGTGAGATCAGAAATCCAGACCCCCAGGTTGTTTTCTGACTCTCTCCGACTCACGCGGTTCTTGTGTATTCGAAGATTATTGGTAATAGTTTCATTCTTGATGAACTATTTATGTTCCATTAGGAATCGGTGCCTTAGACAGTATTACTCCGATTTTGATCGAGTTTTACTATCCTCCCATTTACCACTGTATATCGGTATTCCTCTTAGGAAAACCGCATGGCGAGCAACAATAACATTGTTCTCTTGTGAGATGTATAAGTACTATACTTATTTATCCCTAGGATAACCTACAATTGGCACTTATCCAATTTGGGTTTTAGTTTGGTATTATCCAAACATATGCCCAACATACCCAAATTTTCAGGAATGTGAAACTCGATTTCTTTCCTGTTCATATCTAATATGAAATCTGTCTAACAGATTTTATGGAACCTTGTTCAGAATAAGTTCTGCACTGTTTACGCTTATCCGTTGAGGAAATGGTAGCTCAGAGCGACTCATGATTAACCTTATCATGTCCAACAAAATTCGGTTGCTCAGTTCGGAGACACCGTCAAATTGACGTGTTCCTGGAGGAGTCCTCATTTGAAAGAATACTATACTCTTTCAAGTATACGAGAAACTTATTGCTTAAGTTTTTTACATTACGGTCTTACCGTGATGATTTAATACTTTAGCCGATCTGTTTGTATATTTCATGTTGAAACTGTAAAAGTTTCTTATTTGTGTTCTTCAAAAGAAACACATAACCATAACGCGATGCCTGTTGGACAGTTATGACCCATAGCGTCACTATTTGTAAAGGACATTGTGTTTTTGTACAAAATTAACTATGTAGTAATGAAATTGCCTTTTACCGTTTAGTAATTTATTTACTTTTCTATTCAAATGGTAAAAGTCCATATGATTAGTTCCAGATTGAGATGATATGAGACAGTATCAATCCATAAAGGTTTAATCATTAAATATCCCTAGTCATTGTATTATCGAGACTGGACATCGATAATGCGGCATAGACTAGTATTGCACTTGTGTCGTTGTGATGGCATAACGACATAGTTCTCATATGTTTAAGTATTGGATACTTATGCAAGTGCGATAGGAGGTTGTGTTTTACCGATGGTACGGAAAAACAGCTTCGCTCTAGATAGACCCCGCGGAATCCCATTGGTAGTATGTATATGTGTCTATGGGAGTCTGCATCAGGGTAGGTGTATTTGGTCTTAACCTGAGACTTGCATCGCTAGTACTTGCGACAATCGATAAATTTTGGTTTTGGTCGTCCAAGGCTTTAACAGGTTCTGTGTACACCTCTGCTGGGTTTATTGAGAATCGTAGTGTATTGGGTGTGATGTCGAGATGGAAGTATCACTCCAGATATGTGGAGATGATGATCGCGCAGCGATACAGAACTTGTTCTCTATAAAGGTTGCAACCGTCGAGATAATGTGACAATGTCAGGATTATCCGATTCAAAGAGACTAGTTGCTTGATATCCGATATGTGCTTCGTACGGGGCAGACACTATTCCAGCCCCAGGCCTTGCACGTGATCATCCGATACTGGATCGCAATACACAATACTATGTATACTACGCCTGACATAGATCCTTTTATTCCTGTAAGGATATTTCCGGAGAATTGGGTAGGCATGGTGCTTTGCTAGAAGCCAACCTTGTCTTGTAAATCGGTAAAACGTAGTACTTGGTCGTACGTATTTGGATAGTCCGATGACCGTATTTACTGCCAACATATCCGGGGATCTCATGGGTCGCTTCCCAACGATTCACCGATGATGTATGACTCGTGCCTAATTAATATGGGATTAATTAGATGAGAGAGAAAATTAATCTGGGATTAATAACGGAGATATTTTATCTGGGATAAAATATCGTCTAAAGAGAGAGAACGATTAATTTAGAATTAATCGGGTAAATTAATATATTCGATATATTAATCGAAATTAGATTACGACGCGGAATTAAAATTAGATTTTAATTCGGGCGAACGAATTGATTTAGAATTAATTCGTTAGCGACATGAATAGTGATTTCGCTAGGCGTAATCGATTAATTACGGCGCAACGAAAATTCGCTAATTAGGAATTAGCGAACCCGAGCCCGAGTGTGATTGCGAGCGCATTCACATTTCGAATTCAAGTGCAGCACGCAAGTCATATCAAGCGTCAAACATCGTTAGTCGCATCTAGAGTCAAATCGCTAGTCAATAAAAGCATCAAATCACTTGTCACTTTGAGTGATGTGACTTGACAACTTGATTGATTTGATATGACTTGATGGACTTTGATGGTTGAGTGTGGAACACTCAAAGTGTTTAAATCTAATTCATTTGACTTTTTGGAAAGGTAAATAAATGGTAAATCATATATTTATTTTTGGAAAATATATAAACTAATGATTTACAACTTTTGTATTAACTTAACACAAAACTCTCTCTCTCTTTCCTCCTTCATCTCTCACGCCCAAACACCATTTTTGCTCACTGCCTTGCTTCAAAAACGTGAGCAGTAAATAGTCTTTGGAGTTGATTTTGTGGCAAAATCAAGAAGAGTTAGCACTCTGATACACATGCGAAGGTGATAGGGAACTTTACCCATAAGCCGGGAACCGTTTGATTCAAGCTTGGAGCTCAAAATCATCAACCAAAACTGAAATTTTTGGACAGTGGACTGCTACTTTGGGCGCCACTTTGGAGGAGCAAAATCAATTTATTTTGTTGCCGTATCGTCTCAACAAATCGATGTGAGTATTCCGCTATCTCCGTTGATTCACAATTATTTCCATGCTTATATTGATCTTGGGACCCTTATAGAAACCAACAATGGCATCAAGAGCCTAGGTTTGAGCATGAAAATTTTTAGGGCTTAAAATTGGGTAAACTTGTGTTGAGCATGATTTGAATGAATTGAATGTTTGAGTATGCTTATAACATGTTCAAATGAAGATTGATTAGATCAATTTCATGAAAATGGTTTGGAACAAATTTTCCCTAATATACATGCCTTGGCCGAATGTGATGAGCCCTAATTGGTCTTGGAAATTTTGATTTTTGGACATTGGATGTGTTGGAAATCATTCGGGATGTGGATTTAATGTCGATTGAATAATTAATTGGATTAAATTCGAATCGGACAAAATACACCTCCCTTGGCCGAGACTTGATAAAGCATGAATGGTTTGATTTTGTCAAAATATGTTGGACATGTGATGATAATGATTAGCATGATTAATTTGACAAATTTAATGCTTTGGAAATATTAATTTGCATGATTAATCATAAGGTACACTTTAGATTAATTAAATATGAAATTGGATTTTATGAATTTAATTAATTGGGCCTTAAATTGGATTTGGGCTTTTAAAGTTGTTATTGGGCTTATTGGGCTTTGTTGTACAAAGTAGGGTTTAGGCAAATTGGATTGGATCCAATTGGGCCCAAAACCGCATCCATAAAGCCCAAATGCGACTTAATGAACCTTTAAAGTTTAATTGGGCCTAAATTGATTTCTGGGCTTATGGGGTAACTCCTTGATTGGGCTTTGGTTGCCAAAGCCCATGCCTTAAAGAAATTAATTAAAGCCCATTGGACTTGAATTAAATTGACGTTGGACGTTAATCGGGCTTTGAGGCCCGTGACGATTAAATTTGGAATTTAAGTCGTAAAAGGTTTATTAATAAAGTGTAATATTTAATTTGGAATAAAATAATGAATTAATATTAAATACATATTAAATTGGATTGAATGTTGTAGTTTAATTTAATTTATGAATTCGTACATTGGGTACTTATTCCCAAAATGAGTTTGACTCGATCAAAATCAAATCGTTGTTTGAATATTGGATGATCATTAATTATCAGATTAATTAATTTGATTAGATTGATTGATAACATGCTTGTGTGAATACATGGTTGTGATGAATGAATAATGCATATCAGATGGATATTAGTCGGGTGGGGCAATTTTGGAAATTGTTGTAATAAATTTGATTTATTAAATTGGACCTGCGTGTCCAGCCTTATCACCTCCATATTCTTTGTATTCTCTTCTCACATATTCCCCTCAATGTAAATGATGTTTCTTTAGAAGTTTAGTGTAACGGGCAGAAGTAATACAAGTGTTAGCTTGAGAGAGAAAGTGAGAGATTTGATCTAGGATCAATGTGTTAAGTATCCATCCGACATCATTATTATTTATTTTCATAATCGCTTTATTATGTGTTTAGAATGCATGTTAAGGGTGTATGATGATGAGACCTAACAAAGATAATTAATTGGTTGCCAATTACGCGAAAAACCCTCAAATAAATATTAAGCGATTTTTCCTTCCGTTGAGTGATTCTTACTCAAGATCCAAAATTGGCATTGGTTTGTTGGCCAAAGTCAAGGCCTTTGTCAATTGCGGATGTGTTTGAATCATGAGAGTTTTGTACCATATCGGTGTCTTGTCCAAGTTGTGATTTGTTGGCCAAAGTCAAGATCACTTCTTGTCCATAGACATTGATTACGAAACTTTCCATGTCAATGGGTCACGCTTAACTGGAATCATTAAGCTAATTGTGCCAAAGCCAAGACTCAGTTGATTCAGAGGAAATAGGTTAGGAAAATACATTGGATGTATTGACATGTATATTGTATATATGTTTCGGACTTGGAAGTCCACCTACCGGATCTAGGAATTGGATAAGATCCAATTGATCTTCGAGATCTACCTAGTTAAATATCATACAACTTGTTGGCCAAAGTCAAAGTTGTGCGTTATTTAACGGGATCCTAGCCCACTAGGAAACTGGGTTTCCCGAGTACTCGACAGAGGGTTAGAGGCTCGCCGAAAAATAGTGGGAGGCTAGTATTGAATTTGCAATTTCATTCAGATACTTAGCTTTACGCGCTTTCAAATTATTTCGTCAAAATTATATTATTAGTTGGACTAATATAATGTTATTTTTCTTGTAACAGTTAGACTGTACCTAAAATATCGTTGACTAGATAGTTGGACTATCGTAGTCAAGATAACTGGAAAGGGAAATGTCCGCGACATAATCATGGGAGAGAATGTCTTTAAGGGCACAAACTTTGCAGATTGGGAGATGAATCTAAGGATAGTCCTTGGAGCTGAGAGGTTGTTGTACACCATAAATACACCTCTTAGGCCTAAACCCACACCTGATCAGACACTTGAGCTGGAGCTTTGGAAGACTCACAGCGATGATTGTGATACTGCTCAGTCCATTATGCTTGCTTCAATGACTCAGCATTTCCGTCACCAAAATAGGGACTTGGATCCTTATAACATGATGTCGAGATTGCAAGATCTGCATCGCTCTAACAAGAGGATGCAGAGGTATGAGTTAGTTAGGAAGCTCTTCCGTTCACGCATGTCAGAAGGCATGTCTGTTGAGTCCCATGTGGCGCAAATGATTGCTGACATCGATGAGCTAGCTACTATGGGGATAGTCTTTGAGGCTGAGATTACTATAGACATGGTCTTGCAATCTCTCCCTGATTCCTGGAGACAGTTCATCATAAATTATAATTTGATGAACACTGACGATACTCTCGGAGAGTTATTGTCTACTCTCAAGAAAGCTGAGAATGAGCTTCTCAAAGGAAACAAGCGCGAGGCACACTTTGCTTCGACATCTCAGAAATCGAGGGCTGGGCCCAAGGCAACTGGAGGTGTGAAGAAGAAGAAGCATAAGGGAAAGGACAAGGCCAAATCGTCAAAGGCTTCTGGGAAGCCAAATGACAAATCTCAGGATGTTTGCCTCCATTGCGGCAAGCGGGGTCACTGGAAGCGTGAATGCCGTGAGTACAAGGCACCCCAGAAGGAGACAATGGCAGGCAAGGCACCGGCCTCAAGTATGTTTGTTATTGAAATAAACATGACTACTTCTAGTTTTAAAAATTGGATTTTTGATTCTGGTTGTGGTACTCATATATATACTGATGTGCAGGATCTGCGGATTAGCAGGAGACTGGCTTCAGGGGAGATTGATCTGCGTGTTGGAAACGGGACACCTATTGCTGTTTTGGCCGTGGGCACTTTTGTTTTGGAATTGCCCTCGGGGCATGTACTTGAACTTAATGACTGTTATTATGTACCTAGTTTGACTAGGAATATTATTTCTGTATCTATGTTAACCCACTGTAGGTATACTTTTGTATTTCGAAACACTGGGTGTTACTTATATAAAAATGATGTAGAAATTTGCACTGCTGTTGCAAATAATGGTCTTTATATTTTGAATAAAAATTTATCTCCAACATATAATATAACAAAAAAAAGGCTCAAAATGAGTAACAAAGATGAAACTTACATGTGGCACTGTCGTCTGGGACACATAAACAAGACTCACATATCCACACTTTCGAAATGTGGGTACTTGGACGGATTTGATCTAAATTCATAAGACGTCTGCGAATCTTGCTTATTAGGTAAAATGCCTAAATCACCTTTTAGCGGTAAAGGTGAACGTGCCACCGAACTGTTAGGCCTCGTTCATAGTGACGTATGTGGGCCCATGTCTAGCCAGGCTAGAGGTGGATACAAATATTTCGTAACCTTTACGGATGATGCATCACGTTATGGTTATGTGTATCTCATGAGACACAAGTCGGAAACTTTTGAGAAATTCAAAGAGTTTTGACACGAAGTTGAAAAAAAAACAGACATGAGTATAAAGACATTTCGGTCGGACCGTGGTGGCGAATACTTAAGCAATGAGTTTCTAATTACTTGAAAGAATATGGTATTCTTTCACAGTGGACTCCTCCTAGAACACCGCAATTAAACGGTGTGTCCGAACGGAGAAACCGAACTTTGTTGGACATGGTTAGGTCTATGATGAGTCACACTGAGCTACCTATTTCCTTTTGGGGATATGCATTAATGGTTGGGATGTATGCCCTAGAGCTACATATGATGTAAACGGTTTCTATTGCATAGAAATAAAATGATGCATTATTCATTTATCAAATTATTTGTTTTAATTTTCGGATATTATATATCTTCATAAATACCATAGATTACTTATGTACCTTCAAGACTTGGTACATGAGTGTCATGCACCAGAGGATACAAGTCTGAAGTTAGTAATCTTAAATAGTCCATAGAGAGCAAACAAACTGGTGCTTTGTTTGTGGTTTATCTATAGCTGCGGTCCATTCTATATTTGGATGGCGATCTTAATCCGGATCGTTCATGTAGAGACATGAGAATGGAGGCACCTTGTATGATGTGATCATATAGGACTGGACACAGATAGAAATGACATTCTTATAATCCGTTAAACAAAGAAAGTCATTTCAATCTACTTGATGGTCATATATGGATTGGTCTAATCCTGAGTGTACTACGAACTCCTGCATGGCGGGATATGTCCTTTGATTTACAAAGGTGAGGTTGGTGTAGCAAACCCAACCAATAACTACGTATTTTGGGGGCATAGTCTGTTATGTAGCTGGGAACGTTTTACATAGACATGGAATTCACTCCTTCTTGCGAGAAGTAGATGAATATCTCTCTTAAGATTGATTCGGTACTTGAACGATTAGAGCGCTCAAGTCTTTCTATTACGAATGGAAAGATTAATATTCATAACCGTTATGAATAAATTGTTCATTAGAGAATCAATGGTACTTAAGATAAAATAATTAGAAGGGTATAACGGACATTATGACCCGGCTCTAATTACGAGATATTCGTGAAGGATCAATTTATATGCAATGACTATATCGGTGGACACCGACTTTGATCGGCCTTATATTTCATCTACGGTGACGAGAGTGCAACTTCGGGTTTTTAGTGGAATAACCCGGAGTTAATAATTCGGAATATTTAATTAAGAGCTTAATTAATATTTCGAGATTATTGGAGCTCAGAACCGTAGGTCCACTTGGTCCCCGTGCTAGCTCGATTTACTTTAGCGGAGCTAAGATAATTGGATGGTCCAATTATATACTCACAAAAGCAATATTATTAATGTGATTAATAATATTAATTATATCACACATGAGACTTTATATTAAAAGTTAATATAAAGTATTAATAATTATATTTGATAATTATTAAATTAGAATATTAAATTATATAAGATATGATTTAATAAGGCTAAGAATTATTACCAAGGTAGGATTCCTTATTGGATAAGGAATAGGATTTGTTTGTTTTGGAAACAAAATCAAATCCTAATTAAAACCCTACCTTGGCCGAATTTTTGACTTATTTTGGGATAGGATTTGTTTGTTTTGGAAACAAAATCAAATCCAAAATAATTTCCCCCTTGGCCGAAAATTTGGAGTACTATAGGGAGTAGGATTTGTTTATTTTGGAAGCAAAATAAAACAAGGATTCCTAATCCCTAGCCTTGGCCGAATTCTACACCTATTGGGAGACTAGTGGCTGATTTGTTTTATGAAACAAATTAACTATAAGTATAAAAGAAAATTATGATTTAATTTTATACACAACCATTGGAAAAAAACCCTAGCCTCCATCTCCTTCTCCGAGCTCTCAAACGTTGAGATCTCTCTTCGGTGTGTGTGATCGTTCTCTAAACCGTTTAGAGATTTCTTGTGAGTGTAGTCCACACTACCCTCCGTTACTGTCGAGACATAGTTCGGAAGACCTCGTGACATTGAAAATCATCCCCAAACCACCCCTGCAGTTTGCGGCCCCACTCCTTGAGGAACCCTAAATTGCGCAAGAACATGGAGGTTCAGGGAGCTCCGTTTTATTTGATTTTCATTCGGGATTTTGGGAAACACTTTAGGATATCTTAAGGCCTGTATTAGGATTATTTTTGGGAGAAAAATCAGATCTGAAACAGACCTGCAAGTGGCGCAAATCAGACCTAGAGTTGGGTAACATACGCGCCCATAACGTGTCCAAAACAGTCCAGTTTTTGCACTGCAGTTCAAGGGCTGTTCGGGGACTGTTTCGGGACTATTCCGGGGCTGAAATTTTGTCCAAAACTTCAGCAATATCACTGGTAACATTCGGCCATAGCAAGGGAAGAGCAGAAAAATTTTTCAAGTCCGATTCCTGAGCCTAACCGCTTCCGCTGCGCGAGGGAAGGCGTTCCCTACAATTGGCATCAAGAGCGAGGTTGAAAAGTGCTCTTAACCCTTAACTTTTTTATTTAAAGTTACTGTTTTAATATATTTATATGAGTTATAAATATATATGCATGTTTAGATGAGTGGGCACATTGTTTTAGTTCATGTGATGAATGGTTTTAATATTTCATGTGATGAATGGATTTTGCATTGGTCGTAAATTTTTATGGCTCTTATTTTTATAGGTGATTTTGTTTATGGGTTGTAAGGCCATAAGGCCATTGTTTATATTCATTGTAATTTTATTTTCAATGTAAAAAAATTCAATTCTTTGTAATATGGAGCATCGAAGCCTCGAAAGGAGCCAATACCACTTTGGAGCGGGATTTGAAGGCCAAGGAATGCCTTGGTAGATCTTATGTACTAATTAGATTAGTATAGAAAAATAAGAGCCCGGTCAATGCAAAATAATCTTTTGTTATATGTATGTTTATTTCGAATTGTTTGAATAACATGTCATATAGCCTAGGGTGCCCACTCGTGCATTTTACTTGCCATAACATGTCATACATGCATTATCATTAAAGACATAGAATTATGATTTTATGTAAATTTAAAAGGTTTAAATAGAATATGATATGCATTGAATTCATTAATTAGATTAATGGGATTAAGTGTCTAAAACTTGAATTCTAATATATTGGACTTAATTGGTGCATAATAAATTCCATTGGTATATAGGATGGAAACCCGGATATAAATTCCATAGCCGATTCCGTATGGACGGAAATGTGGTCTGCACTCGGGATACAATTCCACGTACCATTGGAGTTTATGACGCACTAAGATTTATTAAAATGTTTAATTAAAATTTTGACCATTTAGAATTCTATGGTTTTAGACCTTTAAGTGCTTAGTATTTTAAGAGTTAAAATATTGTAGCTCACTTAATGACACTCAAATTAAATAGTTTAATAGAGTATAATTATTAGTAGAGACTAATAGGATTTTAGTGACACAATTTTAATGGTTAAAATTGATTAGCTCGCTTGTGACAAACTAGTGTAAGTAAATTATGCTTTAGCCGCCATAAGTTTATACACACACTAGTTAGGATAAAATATTAGATATTTTAGATAGAAACCTTAAGTTTAAAATAGTGAGTGGGAGAGGGATATACGACAGTACATCCCGCGATCTCCGTTGTTAGTCCAAAAACGTGAGATTCAAAAGGCGCCTCGAGACGGCTTTGTTTTCGTCCCCCTACGGATGGTGTCCATTTTGGGTCAATATCAAAAAGGATAGGGATTCTAGATGTATCTTGTGAACTGACCTACCCTACGGCGGCACTTCACTTGTTAAGTCAAAGAATCCCGAAACGGCGGGTTACACTCACAAAGGAATAATTAACTGTTAATGAAATTCCTTGATCAAATAAAACGGTAGCTGTTTAATATAGGAATAAGAGTCATTCCCGCATATATCAGACAGCTGAGATTGTCTCAATCTATCATGCGAGTACTTGACCTACCCTACGGCGGCACTTACTTGTGGGATGATAGATCTCCGTGGCATAGTAATTCTTTTAGGTTTCTTATTCATTACTCATGGTTCATGCATCATGTTTAATTTTATGCCAAAATTCTTTGATGATTTTAATATGCGATGAATGAATGTTGAATGCATGTTTATTTTATTTTCAGCCATGGTTTCTCCAATTATTTCCATACTCTCAAATGACAAATTAACCGGGAAAACTATGTTAAGTGGAAAAGTAACATGAACGCTATCCTGGTCTGTGAAGACCTTAAGTTTGTCCTGACGGAGGAGTGCCTCCCGAGACGGCCAGAAATGATGGCCAAGCTGTGCGCGATACCTATCAGAAATGGGTCGCAGTAAATGAGAAAGCCCGCTGCAACTTGCTAGCAGGGATGTCAGAGGTTCTTGCTGCAAAGCACGAACCTATGGCTCTAGCATCTCAGATGATGGAGTCATTACAGGGCATGTTTGGGCAGCCTTCGGAGCGTCAACGCCATGAGGCCATGGTCTCAGCGATGACTGCTAGGATGAAGGAAGGGACATCAGTCCGAGAGCATCTCTTGAGGATGATGACATATCTCAACACTGCTGAAACCCATGGAGCTCGTATTGACGAGCGTAGCCAGGTGACCTGACCATGATCATGGAAACTCTTCCGAAGAGTTTCCTGCAGTTTAAAAGCAACTATGTTATGAACAAGTTGACTTTTACTTTGACCCAACTGCTCAATGAGCTCACCCATTACGAGTCCATGCTGGTGGATCCTCGTAAATCCAGTGCAGAGGCAAATGTTGCCGAATCTTCCAAATCTGCAAAGAATAAGAAGAAAGGCACTGGAAAGGCTAAAGGTAAAGCCACTAAAAAGAAGAACAAGAAAGGCTCCAAGGATTCCAAGCCCAAAGGAAAATGTTTCCACTGCAACAAGAGTGGGCATTGGAAAAGGAACTGTCCTAAATACCTTGCTGAGCTGAAGGAGAAGAAGGAAACAGGTAAATATGATTTACTTGTTATTGAATCTCTATTAGTGGAAGATGATAAATCCGCTTGGATTATTGATTCTGGCGCCACTAACCATGTTTGTTCTTCTTTACAGCTACTTGATTCATGGAGGGACCTTGCTGAAGGCGCTTACACCATGAGGGTCGGGACAGGGGATGCCGTTTCAGCAAGAGCAGTGGGAGTTTCTAGTTTAATTTTATTAATAATAGTTATTTAAATTTGAACGATGTGTTATTCATTCCTGGTTTCCGCAGGAATCTGATTTCTGTTTCTAGACTTATGGATGATGGTTATTCTATTTCTTTTAATAGCAATTCAGTTATTATTGGTAGAAATGGATTAACTATATGCACAGGAAACTCAGAGAATAACTTGTATGTGTTAAGACCGTTAACGCATAAGTCACTGCTCAACACTGAAATGTTTAAGGTTGAAAAACCAAAATGAAACGGCAAAAGATTTCTCACGATGACACATATCTATGGCATCTTAGACTTGGTCACATCAACCTTGACCGAATAAATAGATTGATAAAGGACGGAGCCTTAAACCAGTTAAAGCTCGGGACTTTACCAGTTTGTGAATCCTGTTTAGAAGGAAAAATGACCAAGAGACCTTTTACAGGAAAAGGAATAAGAGCCAGCCAACCACTAGAGCTAATACATTCGGACGTTTGCGGACCGATGAATGTGAAAGCCCGAGGTGGTTATGAATACTTCGTCACATTCATTGACGATTATTCAAGATATGGGTATGTCTACCTAATGCATCACAAATCAGATACCTTTGAAAAGTTCAAAGAGTATCGAGCTGAGGTTGAGAACCAATTAGGTGAGACGATCAAAACTCTACGATCGGATCGTGGAGGAGAATACCTCGACAGAGACTTTGAGGAATTCTTAGTTGAGCATGGGATAGTATCCCAGCTCACAGCACCTGGAACACCACAACAAAATGGTGTTGCGGAAAGGAGAAATCGAACCCTACTAGACATGATGAGATCAATGTTTAGTTATAGCTCACTACCTAGTTCATTCTGGGGTTACGCACTGCAAACCGCAGTGTATATCCTCAATGTAGTTCCATCAAAGTCTATTCCTAAGACTCCCTTAGAGTTGTGGAATGGTCGTAAAGCTAGTTTACGACATTTCCGCATATGGGGGTGTCCAGCACATGTGCTGAAGAATAAGACCACAAAATTGGAACCACGTTCTCAGGTGTGCCTATTTGTAGGCTACCCGAAGGAGACTAGGGGTGGATTCTTCTACAGTCCTGATGACAACAAAGTATTTGTATCGACAAATGCTACGTTTCTAGAGCAGGACTATATGAGGGAGTTCAAACCTCGGAGTAAAATGTTACTCGAGGAGTTACTTACTGGTTCAACCAGCGCACCATCGTCAACAAAAGTTGACAAATACATAGCACCTTCGACATCTGATGGTCAGATAATTCCCAGTCAGAATGATCTACCCCTAGACGTAGTGGGAGGGTTGTACGACAACCTGATCGTTATCTAGGAGTTGGAGAGGCACAAGTTGTCGCCTCCAGCGATGGTAGATGATCCATTGACCTACAGTAGTGCAATGGATGATCCTGACAAAGAGGAATGGCTCAAAGCCATGAACCTAGAGATGGAGTCCATGTACTCCAACTCTGTCTGGGAACTTGTAGACCAACCTGATGGAGTAAAACCCATAGGTTGCAAGTGGATCTACAAGAGGAAGAGGGGATCAGATGGGAAGGTACAGACCTTCAAAGCTAGACTAGTGGCCAAGGGTTATACCCAGAAAGAGGGAGTTGACTATGAGGAAACTTTCTCGCCAGTAGCCATGCTAAAATCCATCCGCACTCTTCTATCCATAGCCGCATATTATGACTATGAAATTGGCAAATGGACGTCAAGACTGCATTCTTGAATGGCAATCTTGATGAAAGTATCTATATGGTACAACCAGAAGGGTTCATAGCCCAAGGTCAGGAGCAAAAGGTTTGCAAACTGCAGAGGTCCATTTATGGACTCAAGCAGGCATCCCGATCTTGGAACATAAGATTTGATACAACGATCAAGTCCTATAATTTTGAGCAGAATGTTGATGAGCCTTGTGTATACAAGCGCATCATTGACGGGAAGGTGGTTTTCCTTGTTTTGTACGTTGATGACATCTTACTCATTGGGAATGATATAAGGATATTATCAGACATTAAAAACTGGCTAGCTGAGCAATTCCAAATGAAAGATTTGGGAAATGCAAGTTATGTTCTTGGGATCCAGATACTTCGAGATCGCAAGAAGCGACTGTTAGCTATGTCTCAGGCATCCTACATCGACAAGATTCTTGTGCGATTTGGGATGCAGAATTCCAAGAAAGGCAATCTGCCTTATCGGTATGGAATTCATTTGTCGAAGGAACAGTCTCCTAAGACACCTCAAGGCGTTGAGGAAATGAGACATATCTCATACGCCTCAGCAGTTGGTAGTCTCATGTATGCCATGTTATGCACGAGACCGGACATCTGTTTTGCAGTGGGAGTAGTCAGTAGGTTTCAGTCAAATCCGGGATTGAATCACTGGGTGGCTGTGAAACACATTCTCAAATACCTTAAGAGAACGAGAGATTATATGTTGGTATATTCTGGTGAGGATATGATCCTAAAAGGATATACAGATTCTGATTTTCAAACAGATGTCGATTCTAGGAAATCCACATCTGGATCAGTGTTCACCCTAGGTGGTGGGGCTATTGTTTGGCGGAGTATAAAGCAATCTTGCATTGCTGACTCCACCATGGAGGCTGAATATGTAGCGGCTTGTGAAGCAGCTAAAGAAGCAGTCTGGCTCCGTAAATTCTTGGGAGATCTGGAAGTTGTTCCAGATATGGATAAACCACTCACCCTCTATTGCGATAATAGTGGAGCAGTGGCAAACTCCAAAGAACCAAGAAGCCACAAGAGGGGAAAGCATATAGAAAGGAAATATCATCTCATCAGGGAGATAGTTCAGAGAGGCGACGTTACCGTCACAAAGATTGCGTCCGCAGAGAACCTTGCTGATCCGTTTACTAAGACCTTGCCGGCTAAAGTGTTTGATGGTCACCTAGATGGTCTAGGTTTACGAGACATGTCATTTGCTCTAGTGCAAGTGGGAGATTGTTGGGATGTATGCCCTAGAGCTACATGTGATGTAAACGGTTTCTATTGCATAGAAATAAAATGATGCATTATTCATTTATCAAAAATTGTTTGTTTTAATTTTCGCATATTATATATCTTCATAAATACCATAGATTACTTATGTACCTTCAAGACTTGGTACATGAGTGTCATGCACCAGAGGATACAAGTCTGAAGTTAGTAATCTTAAATAGTCCATAGAGAGCAAACAAACTGGTGCTTTGTTTGTGGTTTATATATAGCTGCGGTCCATTCTATATTTGGATGGCGATCTTAATCCGGATCGTCCATGTAGAGACATGAGAATGGAGGCACCTTGTATGATGTGATCATATAGGACTGGACCCAGATAGAAATGACATTCTTATAATATCCGTTAAACAAAGAAAGTCATTTCAATCTACTTGATGGTCATATATGGATTGGTCTTAATCCTGAGTGTACTACGAACTCCTGCATGGCGGGATATGTCCTTTGATTTACAAAGGTGAGGTTGGTAGCAAACCCAACCAATAACTACGTATTTTGGGGGCATAGTCTGTTATGTAGCTGGGAACGTTTTACATAGACATGGAATTCACTCCTTCTTGCGAGAAGTAGATGAATATCTCTCTTAAGGATTGATTCGGTACTTGAACGATTAGAGCGCTCAAGTCTTTCTATTACGAATGGAAAGATTAATATTCATAACCGTTATGAATAAATTGTTCATTAGAGAATCAATGGTACTTAAGATAAAATAATTAGAAGGGTATAACGGACATTATGACCCGGCTCTAATTACGAGATATTCGTGAAGGATCAATTTATATGCAATGACTATATCGGTGGACACCGACTTTGATCGGCCTTATATTTCATCTACGGTGACGAGAGTGCAACTTCGGGTTTTTAGTGGAATAACCCGGAGTTAATAATTCGGAATATTTAATTAAGAGCTTAATTAATATTTCGAGATTATTGGAGCTCAGAACCGTAGGTCCACTTGGTCCCCGTGCTAGCTCGATTTACTTTAGCGGAGCTAAGATAATTGGATGGTCCAATTATATACTCACAAAAGCAATATTATTAATGTGATTAATAATATTAATTATCACACATGAGACTTTATATTAAAAGTTAATATAAAGTATTAATAATTATATTTGATAATTATTAAATTAGAATATTAAATTATATAAGATATGATTTAATAAGGCTAAGAATTATTACCAAGGTAGGATTCCTTATTGGATAAGGAATAGGATTTGTTTGTTTTGGAAACAAAATCAAATCCTAATTAAAACCCTACCTTGGCCGAATTTTTGACTTATTTTGGGATAGGATTTGTTTGTTTTGGAAACAAAATCAAATCCAAAATAATATCCCCCTTGGCCGAAAATTTGGAGTACTATAGGGAGTAGGATTTGTTTATTTTGGAAGCAAAATAAAACAAGGATTCCTAATCCCTAGCCTTGGCCGAATTCTACACCTATTGGGAGACTAGTGGTTGATTTGTTTTATGAAACAAATTAACCATAAGTATAAAAGAAAATTATGTTTTATTTTTATACACAACCATTTGGAAAAAACCCTAGCCTCCATCTCCTTCTCCGAGCTCTCAAACGTTGAGATCTCTCTTCGGTGTATGTGATCGTTCTCTAAACCGTTTAGAGATTTCTTGTGAGTGTAGTCCACACTACCCTCCGTTAGTGTCGAGACATAGTTCGGAAGACCTCGTGACATTGAAAATCATCCCCAAACCACCTATGCAGTTTGCGGCCCCACTCCCTGAGGAACCCTAAATTGCGCAAGAACAGGGAGGTTCAGGGAGCTCCGTTTTGTTTGATTTTCATTCGGGATTTTGGGAAACACTTTAGGATATCTTAAGGCCTGTATTAGGATTATTTTTGGGAGAAAAATCAGATCTGAAACAGACCTGCAAGTGGCGCAAATCAGACCTAGAGTTGGGTAACATACGCGCCCATAACGTGTCCAAAACAGTCCAGTTTTTGCACTGCAGTTCAAGGGCTGTTCGGGGACTGTTTCGGGACTATTCCGGGGCTGAAATTTTTCCAAAACTTCAGCAATATCACTGGTAACATTCGGCCATAGCAAGGGAAGAGCAGAAAATTTTTCAAGTCCGATTCCTGAGCCTAACCGCTTCCGCTGCATGAGGGAAGGCGTTCCCTACATTAAATAGTGCAATTCTTATTTTGAATAAGGTTCGTCAAAGTCTGTTCAACAGACACCATATGAGATATGGATAGGAAAGAAATCGGGTTTCTCATTCCTGAAGATTTGGGGATGCTGGGCATACGTCAAACGTTTGGAAGTTCCAAACTTGAACCCAAATTGGATAAATGCCTATTCGTAGGATATCCTAGGGAAACCAAAGGATATTACTTCTATCACCCACGAGAGAACAAAGTATTTGTTGCTCTACATGCGGTTTTCCTTGAGAGGGAATTTCTAAATGCAGTGGCGAGTGGGAGGAAAGTAGAACTCGATGAAAATCAGAGTGATACTGTTCATGGCATTGAATCCTCAACGGAACATGAACGGTCCATCCGGGATAAGACTGTACCACCATAATTTCTTATACAAGGACCGCGTAGGTCGGAGAGAGTCAGGAAACAACCTGAGAGGTATGGGTTTCTGATCTCACCTCATGTAGATATTAATCTTATTGAGGATAACGAACCGGCTACGTATGAGGAAGCGATAAAAGATATCGATTCCACTTTATGGCAAGAGGCCATGAAGTCCGAAATGGATTCCATGTACACCAACCAAGTTTGGACACTGGTTGATGCACCAGAAGGCGTAAAGCCCATTGGATGCAAATGGGTCTTCAAGAAGAAGACCGACATGGATGGCAATGTACAAACGTACAAAGCTAAGCTTGTAGCGAAGGGGTATCGTCAACGACATGGTGTCGATTACGACGAAACTTTCTCACCCGTTGCCATGATTAAATCCATTCGGATAATGCTTGCTATAGTTGCATATTTCGATTACGAGATATGGCAGATGGACGTTAAAACCGTTTTCCTTAACGGAAACCTTTTGGAGGATGTTTATATGCAACAGCCTGACGGTTTTATCGTACCTAGACTTGCAAACAAGGTTTGTAAGTTAAATCGGTCCATTTATGGACTGAAGCAAGAATCTCGGTCTTGGAACCAACGTTTTGATGAATCATAAAAAAATATGATTTTATTCAAAACGAAGATGATCCTTGTGTATACAAGAAGGTTAGTGGGAGAGCACTGACTTTTATTGTCCTTTATGTTGACGATGTATTGCTAATATGCAATGACATTCCCATGTTAACATCGGTGAATGCTTGGCTTTCATTGAAATTCTCCTTGAAAGATCTGGGAGAAGCAGCCTTTATTCTGGGAATAAAGATCTACCGGGATAGATCTAGAAAGCTGCTTGGACTCTCCCATAGCACGTACATCGACAAAGTGTTGAAGAGATTCAACATGGATCAGTTCAAAAGAGGACTGTTGCCAATGTCACATGGTGTCTATCTATATAAGGACAAGTGTCCTAAAGCTCAAGATGAGAGAGACAACATGAATCGGATACCGTTCGCCTCGGCAGTCAGATCGATAATGTATGCCATGATATGTACGCGACCTGATGTTTCCTATGCTTTGAGCATGTGTAGTCGCTATCAGGCCGATCCAGGTGAAGGTCACTGAATTGTGGTTAGAATATCCTTAAGTATCTCAGACGAACTAAGGATGTTTTCTTAATCTATGGAGATGGAGAACTTGAGGTATCTGGGTATACCGATGCAAGTTTCCAAACCGATAAAGACGACTGTAAATCGCAATCTGGGTACATTTTTTGTTTGAATTCCAAGCAAGAGACTGTTGCCGATTCAACAATAGAAGCAGAGTATATTGCTGCAGCTGAAGCAGCAAATGAAGCAGTTTGGATCCGGAAATTCCTAATTGGATTAGGAGTAGTTCTGTTAGCAGCTGAGCCTGTTCCATTGTATTGTGACAATAACGGGGCTATAGCACAGACTAAGGAACCGCGGTCTCATCAATGGTCCAAGCATGTTCTTCGACGTTTCCATCTGATACGTGAGATCATACATCGTGGCGATGTGAAGGTCGAGAAGGTCGCATCAGATGACAACATGGAAGATCCGCTGACGAAAGCAATTCCTCAGCAAAAGTTTGAGCGGCATATACATAGTTCAGGTATTAAATGTTTGAGTGACTGGCTATAGGCCAAGTGGGAGATTGTTGGACAGTTATAACCCATAGCATCACTATTTGTAAAAGACATTGTGTTTTTGTACAAAATTAACTATGTAGTAATGAAATTGCCTTTTACCGTTTAGTAATTTATTTACTTTTATATTCAAATGGTAAAAGTCCATATGATTAGTTCCGGATTGAGATGATATGAGACAGTATCAATCCATAAAGGTTTAATCATTAAATATCCCTAGTCATAGTATTATCGAGACTGGACATCGATAATGCGGCATAGACTAGTATTGCACTTGTGTCGTTGTGATAGCATAACGGCATAGTTCTCATATGTTTAAGTATTGGATACTTATGCAAGTGCGATAGGAGGTTGTGTTTTACCGATGGTACCGAAAAACATCTTCGCTCTGGATAGACCCCGCGGAATCCCATTGGTGGTATGTATATGTGTCTATAGGAGTCCGCATCAGGGTAGGTGTATTTGGTCTTAACCTGAGACTTGCATCGCTAGTACTTGTGACAATCGATAAACTTTGGTTTTGGTCGTCCAGGGCTTTAACAGGTTCTGTGTACGCCTCTGCTGGGTTTATTGAGAATCGTAGTGTATTGGGTGTGATGTTGAGATGGAAGTATCACTCCAGATATATGGAGATGGTGATCTCGCAGAGATACAGAACTTGTTCTCTATAAAGGTTGCAACCGTCGAGATAATGTGAAAAGGTCAGGATTATCCGATTCAAAGAGACTAGTTGCTTGATATCTGATATGTGATTCGTACGGGGCAGACACTATTCCAGCCTAGGCCTTGCACGTGATCATCCGATATACTGGATCGCAATACACAATACTATGTATACTACGCCTGACATAGATCATTTTATTCCTGTAAGGATATTTCCGGAGAATTGGGTAGGCATGGCGCTTTGCTAGAAGCCAACCTTGTCTTGTAAATCGGTAAAACGTAGTACTTGGTACGTACGTATTCGGATAGTCCGACGACCGTATTTACTGCCAACATATCTGGGGATCTCATGGGTCACTTCCCAATGATTCACCGATGACGTATGACTCGTGCCTAATTAATCTGGGATTAATTAGATGAGAGAGAAAATTAATATGGGATTGCGAGCGCATTCGCATTTCGAGCGTGATTGCGAGCGCATTCGCATTTCGAATTCAAGTGCGGCACATAAGTCACATCAAGCGTCAAACATCATTAGTCGCATCTAGAGTCAAATCGCTAGTCAATTCAAGAGTCAAATCACTTGTCACTTTGAGTGATGTGACTTGAAAACTTGATTGATTTGATATGACTTGATGGACTTTGATGGTTGAGTGTGGAACACTCAAAGTGTTTAAATCTAATTCATTTGACTTTTTGGAAAGGTAAATAAATGGTAAATCATATATTTATTTTTGGAAAATATATAAACTAATGATTTACACCTTTTGTATTAACTTAACACAAAACTCTCTCTCTCTTTCCTCCTTCATCTCTCACGCCCAAACACCATTTTTGCTCACTGCCTTGCTTCAAAAACGTAAGAAGTAAGTAGTCTTTGGAGTTGATTTTGTGGCAAATCAAGAAGAGCTAGCACTCTGATACACATGCGAAGGTGATAGGGAACTTTACCCATAAGCCGGGAACCGTTTGATTAAAGCTTGGAGCTCAAAATCATCAACCAAAACTGAAATTTTTGGACAGTGGACTGCAACTTTGGGCGCCACTTTGGAGGAGCAAAATCAATTTGTTTTGTTGTCGTATCGTCTCAACAAATCAATGTGAGTATTCTGTTATCTCCGTTGATGTATTCACAATTATTTCCATGCTTATATTGATCTTGGGATCCTTATAGAAACCAACAATGCCACATCCGTATAGGTCACGAAATATTCATATCTACATCTAGCCTAGCTAGACATGGACCCACTTGTTTTACTATGAACTAGGGCTAACAGATATGTGGCATTTGCACTTTTACCAAGTAAAGGTGTTTTAGGCACTTTGCTCATTAAACTAGATTCGTAGACTTTATTTGAATGGAATCAAATTAGTCATAGTACCCACTCTTCAAAAGTGCGGATATACGATTCTTGTTTTAGTTGTGTCCCAGACAACAATGCCACATATAAGTTTCATCTGATCAAATCAGTTTGAGCTATTTGTTTGTCATGTTATATGTTTGAGATATTATTTATATTCAAAATATAAATACTGTTATTCACATCTAATGTGTTTATCTCAATATCATCTTTATATGATAAAACACTTTAGTGTTCTAGAATATAAAGGTTCACCCGCAGCGGGTTAAACACTGATATAGAGATAATGTTTCTAATCAAACTAGTTACATTATAACAATTCCCAATTTAGGTACATACCCGAGGGTAGTTCCTAAACTTAGGTATCTACGGTTAAAACAGCAACTTTCGTCCCGTTTCCAATTCGCAGATTAATCTCAATTGAAGTCAGTATCCTGCTCATAGTAGATTCTGAACATCAGTATTTATTTATGTATCACACTAAGTATCTAAAATCCAATTTTAATACTAGTAGTGAATATATTTATAACAAACATATTTGAAGTCGAAGCCTTGCTCGTCTTCAATTCCTTCATGTCTGCTTTGTCCAAACTGAAGTCACGCTTCCGCGATAACCGTTTGCCATAATTTAAGCAGACATTTTAGGATATGTCATTTATCTTCCCAGAAGATTATAATGATTTTGCCTTTGCCATTTTCAACATTCCAGTAGCCTTTGGCCAAGCCTTGGCCTTGTAGAATATCGAAGTAAGGTGCGCCTTACGCTACTTGTCTAATTGTAAAGTTTGACTTTATCTCATTGAGAATAGTCATTAACCCTCCAAGAGTTTACTATTGCAATTTAGTACTTCTAAAATCTAAGCATAGATTTATGAAGATCCTTCAATTCATTATCATACTTTAAGGATATAATCCTTTGTTCTGACAAAGAAATTAAGGAGTCTACTGCGACAAGCTTAATGGATTAAGCACTGAAGTTATCATTACATAAATCTTCCAAAGATTATGCTCGACTATTTGCTTAAAAATAAAGTAAATTATTATTTTCCAGGATCATCCTGAAATTTATTCCCAATTTGAAAATTAAACCATTTAAATACATTTTCCTTAGGATTATGCTTTAAATGTCAATCTTTCAATTTTATCTTGATTCTAATAGTCCAACTATTTAATCAACGATTTAGGTACTATTAATTATAATGATTACAATAGTCCGACTATTTAATCAACTATAATTTAATAGATTAAAATCAATTATATTGATTACTATAATCCAATTATAAAATCAACTATAAATGAATAGTTTGAATACAGTCCAACTGTTAATTAAAACAACGTTTTAAATATTATTCCAACTAACATTTAATTTATAACGACGAATGATATTTGTTTGAGCGCGTATGGCAAGTAATTAAACGAATATTGCAAATTCAATTCTTGCCTCCCACTATTTTTCGGCGAGCCTCTAACCCTCTGTCGAGTACTAGGGAAACCGTGTTTCCTAGCAGGCTAGGATTACGTTAAATATCACACAATCTTGACTTTGGCCAACAAATTATATGATAATTAACTAGGTAGATCTCTAAGATCAATTGGATCCAATCCAATTCCTAGATCCGGTAGGGGGACATCCAAGTCCGAAACATATATCTTATATATGCCAATACATCCAATGTATTACCTAACCTTTTTCCTCTGAATCAACTAAGCCTTGGCTTTGGCACAACAAACTTAGTGATCCCAGTTAAGCACGACTCATTGACCATGGAAAGCTTCGTAATCAATGTCGATGGAGAAGAAGTGGTCTTGACTTTGGCCAACAAACCACAACTTGGACAAGACACCAATATGGAACAAAGTCTTTGTGATTCAAACACATTGATTCAGACAGGTAAGAAGGGTTCGGGTTCGGGACCCTTCCGTAGCATTTGTGAAAAAAAATTCGAAAGATTTTTTAAAAATATGTAAATCTAGGATTTAATTTAACTATCGACTCGAATTAGTTTATAATGATGTTTTAAGATTATTGGAACTGAAAACATTGAAACCGGACCTGATTCGGTTGTCCTGAAAAGATTCAGAACTTTATCAAAGCTAAGTCGAGAAAAAGTCATGATTCTGAACGTTTTGCCATTTATTTTGATAGATTTGACTAGGACCTGGAGTGCTCGTGAAGCCAGGTAAATAGCTCATGCAAAGAGTACTTCATTTATCGATTTGCGTTTAAATATGTGTGTGTGTGCGTGCGCGCGCGCATGTATGCATATGTGTGTGTATATATGTGTGTGTGTATATATGTGTGTGTGTATGTGTGTGATTGAGGTGTTTATATGATTGAAGTGTTTAGGAGAAGACGATGATAGTTAAGAAATACTCTTGAGATAAATTTTGAGATCATATAAAGTAAAGTTTATCGATCGCCACATGTATGGATTTTTGTTAATGCTTTAATATGAAGTGAAATGTTTGATGAGCTTAATGTCCATGTGTATGTATAGATGTATGTAAGGGTATGAACCTGTAACGATATGAATGCGTGTATGTAAATGAATATGTAAATGTATAAGTATATGAACATATATTCGTATATGCATATGATGTTAAGATATGTATATGTTGGTATACGAAATCAATAAATGAAACAAACCATGCGTTGATGTTCTCGGGGTATAGTAGTCGAGCTGGTTAGGGATCCGTTCGGATGAAAATTATCTCATACCTATTCTAAAATAGATAATGAGTCTCGTTCGAGCATTGTATATGCAAACCATCCATACGTATGTATTGTTTGATTATGTGCTTTGTGATGTATTAGTTGTTGTATGTTTCATTGTTGGTTGCACGATGACTATATGTATGTTTGAGTGTATCTGTGTGTGACAGAATATATGATATATATATGGACTGTGTATGCTATTGGGGAATGAATGAATGACTTGAAAACCGGCATGAATATAACATATTATAAGTGTGTTTGCTAAGTTTGTTATTGTATGTGCGTACATTATGGAAAAGACTAAATATGTTTGTATAATTTTGATAATGTGTTGTAAATTCTTAAATTGGATTTGCATGAATGTAAGAGAAGTGGGGTATGATTTCTAAACTGATATATGTGTGAATGTGTATAAGTCACGAATATTAAGCTAGTGTAAGATTATCGGAATGGAAGAAAGTTTGTTTTAAAATGAAATAAGGTTGTTTGACTTATCGATTTGAGGATATTTCAAAGGTGTGTATTCGTAATAAAGTTCAAGAATATGACTTCATGTTTGTTATGATTGAAAATGATTTCGATGTAAAATGACATATTCTGTGATATTCGTGTTGATGCCTTGTGTGATTTGAATGTTTGGCTAATAGATTGGCATGTATGTGAATATGTAGCTATGAGAATTTGACAAGGCAAAGTATAAATGATAATAAAAGTTGATAAACCTGAACTTGTAATAATTTAGTAATTTTGATAAACTGCTGATATATTTGACTTGTATGTTTGTTTTTAATACTTGCATGGTTACTTACTGAGTTTTAAAACTCACACCAAAGTTACTTACTGAGTTTTAAAACTCACACCAAACCAGTTGCTAGTTTTGCAGGTTGGCTACCACTTCAGTTTTGGAAGCTATGCTCGAGACGCAGATCACTCAAGTTACAGTCACCCTTGCTAGTGTCCTGGGAGAAGTCTTAGAGGTTTAGGAATCTTTGATTATTATGTTGTTTTTCGTGCTGCGTATGCTGATTTATATTTATTTAGTAAAGTTTTGATTTGTATATGATGTTGCGGGCACAAAGCCCTTGAGTGTTGGTAGATGATGTGGGCACGAAGCCCTTAAGGGATGATTTTGATGTGTTTTGTGTGGACCTGAGGTCCTTTTATTTGTTTGATGTTTTTCTTAGATTTCGTTTTGATTCTAGACTGTGATCTAGCTGTCCAGTTTTAGGATACATCATGCCCGATTTTCTATAAATTTGGAGGCTTATAGAGATGGGTTAATTCTGTCTCCTACCGGTAGCATCCTGCCTCTGGCGGGGTGTTAAATATTCTTACCTGGCCTAAATCAGACACTGTCTTCAAGAACTTGTTCCATCGTATGGAGGCTGACGGTGAAACTAAAAGTCTTTTCGTGCGTTCATGTATTTTACCTCTTTTTGAGCTTTTTGTTCATATCCATGCTTTTGATCATTGCTTATTCCCAATCTCTCTTCTTTTTTAGTCCTCTGAGTTCAATACTTTCATCTTCTCACTTGGCTTCATGATCGTTACTCGGCACGACATAAGCAATTTGATCGGTGTATCCCGTCTAGGCACTGTCATCTCGACCTTTACCAAGTTCAAATTTGTCCCTCATTCCTTTGAAAATTCCAATTCCAATTTATATTATGCTTTGTCTAGACCCTTTGTGGGCCTTACTTCATCTGTTTTGATTCATGAATGCATAGCGTTCATTTTTTACTGGCTCTGTAAATAAATATTTTGCCTATCAAGCCAAAAACCTACCATTGGCTATCTTCCCATGTCGTCTAATATAGCCAATGGTCGTTCCTTCAACTTGCCTTCATTTATCATGGCCACCCTATATATGGGGTTGGCCACCTTAAGCAAGCAACTTCACTCTTGTTCCTCTCCCATCGCTTCTGGTCATCTATGGCTAGTCCAAATATGGCTCCGGACGTACTTTCCTTTTCTGGCTCCATTGAATCCAATCATCCCAGTTCCTGTGCAGGTCTTTTGCTCGCTCAGATGAAACCAATCTTGCTTTCAAATCGTTCCATTTTTTATTATTTTTATAATCTCTCTAGTATTCCATTTTCTTCCTTTTTTGTACAACAGTCACACTTTTGTTCATAACGCCTCGACTGTCGATGGTGATGAAATGCTCATCCAGTCCTGTGTAGATTCTTGTACGTCGCGAGTTGGCTTACGACATCCTCATTGGGGCCAATGGCAAAGGTGGGGTTGAAGTCTATTCCATGAATTTTTGTTATCCGCCAACTTAACTTATTCCAAGCGTCGCCTCTTCCACTATTTTATGCTAGTTCTGCTTTCTTAAAACGATTCAAATTTATAACACTCCTAGAGATAGAAGAGTGCTTCTCGGAGATGAAGACTTTGATGAATTTTTTTATCTTCAACACTTTTATCCCTTGTGCATCTGTCCACATTCTTTTTGAGAAATTTTGGCCGTTAATTCATGTCAGGCTCTTTTCTTCTTCTCCTTTCTTGGTGTGTAGTCAACTTTCTTTTGTCTTCTCCAAAATCTCTCTCGACCAAAACTTCTGGGCCTAAGAGAGCAATGACCTCCAAGAAACCTCATGAAGCCCGTTCGGGCAAGAAAAAACGTTCTTTATCTCATATCCCACCCTCTTTTGGCTTAATTTAATTTATAAAATAACATAATTTAATAAGCCATAATAAATATTTTCAAATAAATACATAATACTGACATTTGACCCCCCACGCGTCGACTATAAGATGAGATTAGATGTCAATAACATTAGTCGAGTGTCGATTATATCTCTATTTCTATAATAGAGATATATGTTTATTTCCACTAATATTCGGATGGAAATATTTATTTATATTTATAATTAATAAAATACGACTCAAATTATGATTCATTAAAACTCGAACCACTAGGCTATGACTTTAGTGGCTTATTCATTGAATTATGCATGGTATTACTAAATTTTATAATCCATTATTTATGTGATAATATTACAAATTAATTCATGAATGACATGTCAACTATTATATTAGTGAACTAATCTAAAGTATTTATCACACAACTAAGTAATTAGAGTGTGTTGGTGCATTACATTGTGTTTACAGAGGAAACGATGTCATTGTTTTGAGAAATCACCCTAGGACGAAGGAAAGAACGAAGGGAGGAAGAACGATGAAGGGAAGAGCGACGAAAGGCTTGGGACGATCGAATTAGCGATTAGGACGAAAATATGTGATGCAGTTGCTTACACGATCGCAGCAGTTGGATGGTTTTCCCTCCACAACCGAGCAGTTGAGACACGCAGCTCAACGGTTACAGGCACGATCCAGTAACTGCAAGGAGATACTGGAGCTACCCAAAACGGTTGACAAGTTTCACTATAAAAGCTCATCTACACCAAGAGAAAAGGGCCCCGATCAAATGAAGACTCAAATGAGCATATCATTATTTTTTTTTCTTAGATTGTAATCCTTAGGAATGTAATTTGTGCGCTTGTGCCTCTTGGAGGCTTATTCACTTAGTCAAACACCCATCGCTGGGACTTTATCTTAGGAAGTTTAAACCTTACACGCTCTTCTTTCTTCACGCATAAAAATTGCGCAAACAGTTTTTTGGCAACCACAGTGGGAAAATTGGTGTAAAGAGTGGATATGCCTGCGAAAAGAAACGCTCAAACTGGCTCGAATGCGGAGGAATGAGGACTGGACCAAACCAACCAGCCCCACGTTCCAGCCGTAGTCGGTCATTTCGAGGGTATGATAGACGCTAGTCGATACGAACCTATGAGGGAGCTCAGCCTAACACGGTATACTCGTTGTTCGGTGAATTCATGCAGGATGTTGTCGAACAGGTTAGGCTTCAAAATGCGCATGTCATAGATAAATTCGTATCAACTAGCAATTCATATTACGAAAACATGGCCAAACATCTAAGCTCGTTGAATGAATTAATGGCCAAATGTGTGAACGACGGGACAGCGCTGCCGTGGACTACGCCCCCCTACACCAAGCAGTCAGGAGGCTGGTCATAGTAATGTCCCTCCGCAAGGAACCAACATCCCTATGGTTCTCAGGGGAGGAATAAGTCTTGGGGGCAATGGCCCACAATTAGGGCTAAATATGCACCAAGGGCGAATATTACACAACATGAAGTGGTGTTGCCTCAAGGCATCCAGGCTTCTCAGGGCAGAATCACAATTATGTCCCACTCTTGAGAGGACCGCAGCCTCTGCCCATACCCGTGCCATTTGATGGCCACGATATGTTAAGGGAAAAAATGACCGAGATCCTTCAAAACCAATTCGGTCTAGGCATACAGCCAATTCAGCCAAGATATCAGAAGCCGTATCCTGATTGGATCGATGTGGCTTATTCGTGGCCTCGAAACTACAAGATACAAGATTTTTCCCTATTTACGGGGTCTGGGGAGGTTTCTACCATGGAACACATAGGGCGATTTACCCTTCAGTGTAAGAAAGTCAATGATTTCCACAAATTGAGGTTATTTCACGGCTCATTATCAAGAGTAGCTTTCTCCTGGTATGTCAGTCTGCCGGCTAATTCGGTAGAAAGTTGGCAGCAAATGGAATAATTATTCCATGCGTAATTTTACAAGGCCGAATCTGAAGTAGCCTTGGCCAATTTGGCAAATCTAAGACAGTTGCCAGAAGAGTGGGCCGAAACATTTTTACAGGGGTTTAAGGTAGCCCGAGGCCGATGTTACGTACCTTCTGAAAAGGAATTTGTGAGGATTGCTCAAGGTTGCCTCAATCTCGATCTAAAAAATAAATTTCAGGATCGTGAATTTTGGACCTTCCCCAACTCACTACTAGTGTGGTGCGTTATGAACGGTTATTACGAGAAGAGGAGCAAATAAAAAATTCGAGCAGATGGACGTATTATAGGAACATTGATTATAAAATGGGCGAAGTAGACGTCAAATCGGCCGATTTATGTTTGGCCGAATTGGTTAAGGGGAAGCCTTACATGTGTAAGACGTGGGCGGAGCCCCAAACCAATGAAAAGAACGATTAAAAAAAAGTAGAAACTTCTCTTTTGATATCACTAAAGTTGATACCATATTCGACCAGTTGTATAAAGATAAACAAATTAGTTTGAGCGATCGACATACGTTGCCAACAGTCGAGCAAATCGGTAGTAAAAAATATTGTAAGTGGCACAATACGTGGTCTCATACAACTAATAATTGTCTTGTTTTTCGAAATGTGTTAGAGGATGCCATAGAATCTGGATGAATTACGTTCGAGAAAAAGATGGCAGTGGATAATAACGTTGGACAAAATGACCCATAGCGTCACTATTTGCACAGAACATTGTGTTGTTGTAGCAAATTAACTATGTGACAAGGAAATTGCACTCTCATCATTTTTGATTAGATCACCATAGATATATAAATGAAGAGAGGTCCCTATGATTAGTTCCTGGACTGAGAATGATATGAGACAGTATCAGTCCCCGAAGGATTAATCATTAAATATCCCTAGCCGGAGTATTATCGAGACTGGACATCGATAATGCGGAATAGGCTAGTATTGCACTTGTGTGCGTTGTGAGAGCACATCGGCATAGTTCTCATATATATAAGTATTGGATACTTATGCAAGTGCGATAGGAGGTCGTGTTTCACCGATGGTACGGGAAACAGCTTCGCTGTGGAGAGACCCTTCGGAATCCCATTGGTATTATGACTATATGTGTCTATGGGAGGCCGAAATCAAGGTAGGTGTGTATAGTCTTAACCTGAGACTTACATCGCTAATACTTACGATAATCGATAGACTTTGGTCTTGGTGGTACAGGACTTTAACCGCTTCTGCGTACACCACTTCTGGGTTTTCAGAGAGTCGTAGTGTATGGGTGTGATGTCAAGACGGAAGTGTCACTTCAGTCATATTGGAGATGATGTCACGCAGATACGGTATTAGTGCTCTTAAGTGATGCGCATCCAATCGTGATATTATGACCAGGTCATGAATATCCGATTATAGAGACTAGTTACCAGATATCCGACATGTGCTTCGGACGGGGCAAACACTTATCCAGACCCAGCCCTAGCACGTGACTATCCGATACTGGGCCGATACACACAATACATTGGTATACTACGCTTGATACAGATCTTAATATTCTTAAATGGATATGTCCGGAGAATTGGGTTGACTTGGTACTTTGCTAGGAGTCGACCTTGTCTCGTAAATCGGTAGAACGTAGTACTTGGTACGTACGTGATTCGGATACACCGACGACCGTATTTATAGCCAACTTATCAGGGGATCTCATGGGTCGCTTCCCGATAATCCACCGATGACGCACAACTCGCACTCTTGAATAATCTGGGATTACATAGAAGAGAGAGAAAATTAATCTAGGATTAATTACTGAGATATTTTATCTAGGATAAAATATCGTCTAGAGAGAGATAACGATTAATTTGGAATTAATCGGTAAATTAATATATTCGATATATTAAACAAAATTAGATTTCGACGCGGAATTAAAATTAGATTTTAATTCGGGCAAACGAATTAATTTAGAATTAATTCGTTAGCGACGTGAATAGTGAATTCGCTAGGCGTAATCATTTAATTACGACGCGGCGGAAAATTCGTTAATTTAGAATTAGCGAACCCGAGCCCGAGTGTGATTGCGAGCGCATTCGTATTTCGAATTCGAGTGCGGCATGCAAGTCACATCAAGCGTCAAATCAAACGTCAAGTCATTCATCACATCAAGCGTCAAATCAAACGTCAAGTCATTCATCACATCAAGCGTCAAATCAAACGTCACTTTGAGTGATGTGACATTTGATTGATTGATATGAGTGATTGATTGATTGATAGACTTACATCACATCACTTTATTAAAGTGACATGTGAATAGTTGATGTGAGTTGGTGTAATAGTGTTTGGAGGAAAAACTTTTGCTTTTGGTTTTAATTAAATCAATTAAGTAATTGTTTTGTATTTTATATTAGAAAAATATATAAACTTTTTTGGAAAAGTTTGACCATTCCATTCCATTACACAAAATCTCTTCTCTCTCATTTTCTCTCTACACATTCACGCCCAAATGAAGAAAAATGGACTGGTTTTTAAAGCCATTTGGCGTGAACAATAAGGGAAGCAAGAGTGATTTTCATGGTGACAAATCATGTGCTAGCACACATACGAGTCTTGCGAAGGTGGTAGGGAGGTTCGCCCATGAGCCGGGATCCGTTAGACGAGGCTTGGAGCTCCGTTTTCTCAGCTCAAAACTGAAATTTGAAGGCAGTGGGCGCCTAAGGCAGTGGGCTTTTTGGCTTTGATTCGTCTTCAAATCGACTCAACCAATCGATGTGAGTATTCCGCTACCTCCGTTGATGTATTCACGCATGTTTTTCATTGCTTGTTTGATCTTGGGACCTAGATTATAACCAAGAATGGCATCATGAGCTATTGGTGCAAGCATGAAAACTTAGGGCTTAAAATTGGGTATTTTGTATTCGAGCAGGATTTAATGAAATTGGATGTTTGAGCATGCTTAATATATGTTATATTGAAGATTGATTTGATCAATTTCAAGAAAATGTGTTTGGAACAATTTTCCCCAAATTTGTGATGTTGGCCGAATGTGAATTGATTTTAGGGTTCTTGGAATTTTTTGATTTTGATTTGTTTGATGAGTTGGAATCATTATGGATAATGTTAATTTGAAACTAATTGGATTGGATTTTGAATTGAACATAACATCCCTAAATTATTTCACCTTGGCCGAATGTCATTATGCCCTAATGTCTTGGTATATTTTGATTTTATGACATTGGATGTATGTGAAATCATTTAGGATGTTGATTTAATGTCGATTGTGGGTTCGATTGGATTGAAACCAAATCGGACACAAAATCCCTCCTTGGCCGAGAGCATTGAAGCATGTCATGGGTTTGATTTTTTCATTTATGTGTTGGACATGTGGTGATGATGTTTAGCATGATTATTGGACTAATTAAGTGTTTTAGAAACATTGATTTAGGTGATTAATCATGTAATGCACTTTAGTAATTAAGTTGCGGAATTGGATTCATGTGATTTAGTTGTTTAGGCCTTAAATTGGGTTAGGCTTCTAATGTTGTAATTGGGCCTATTGGGCTTGATTTATCAAGTTTGGTTTAGGCCAAGTGGATTGGATCCAATTGGGCCCAAAACCTTAACCATAAAGCCCAAATGCGACTAATGAACCTTTAAAGTTCAATTGGGCCTAATGGGCCAAGATTTATTTATGGGCTTATGGGGAAAATCCCGGATTGGACTTTGGTTATCGGTTTGACCCGAGTTGACCAAAAGTCCACGCCTTAAGAATCAATTAAAAGTCCATTGGACTTTAATTGAATTGACGTTGGACGTTAATCGGTCTTTGAGACGCGTTACGATTAGATTTGGAATTCAAATCGTAAAAGGTTTATTAAATAAAAGTGTAATATTTAATTTGGAATTGAATAGTGAATTAGTATTAAGTACATGTTAAATTAGATTTAATAATGTAGTTTAATTTAATTCATGAATTCGTACTTCAAGTACTTATTCACAAAAACGAGTTTGACTCGAACAAAATCAAATCGTTGTTTGAACATTGGATGATCACTTAATTATCAGATTAATTAATTTGATTAGATTGATTGATAGCATGCTTATGTGTGTGAATATATGGTTGTGTTGAATGAATAATGTATATCGGATGGATATTAGATGGGTGGGCAATTTTAGAAATTGTTGTAATAAATTCGATTTATTAAATTGGACCTGCGTGTCCAGCCTTATCACCTTCATTCTCTTTGTATTCTCTTCTCACCTATTCCCCTCTATGTATATGAGGTTTCTTTAGAAGTGTAGTGTAACGGGTAGAAGTAATACTAGTGCTAGCATGAGTGAGAAAGGGAGAGATTTGATCTAGGATCAATGTGTAAAGTATCCATCCGCATATCATTATTATTTATTTCATACTCGCTTTATTATGTATTTAGAATGCATGTTTAAGGGTGTATGATGATGAGACCTTAACAAGATAATTAAATTGGTAGCCAATTTGCAAACTGAAAAACCCTCGTTAAATATCAAGCGTTTATTTTCCCTTCATTGAGTGATTTTTGCTCAAGATCCGAGATTGGCAGGGGTGTTGGCCAAAGTCAAGTCCTTGTCCGTCGAAGATGTGCTTTAATCACGAGGCTTTGTACCATATCGGTGTCGTGTCCAAGTTGTGGTTTGTTGGCCAAAGTCAAGACCACTTCTTGTCCATAGACATTGATCACGAAGCTTCAATGTCAATGGTGTTAGTGTTCCTAGAACATTATAAGGATCTAATAAGCATGCATAATAAAGGATTTAATCATTATAAGGTGCGGAATATACTTACAATGAGTTTTGGAGCTTTTTTTAAAAAATTTGAGATCCAAGATCTCCAAGATCCAAGC